>PITA01006840.1:0-58931 GCA_004023965.1 Spilogale gracilis
TAAAAGAAGGCAGGTCCTGATGACTAGAGCTGCCATGTCATTCCTGGTCTGGTGATCTCCAGATTGAATATGACAGGAAAATTAACTATTTCACTCACAATTTGGGTGGTATCCTCTACTATAGCTGAATGTAATCCTAACTAACATAATGTTTAATTTTGCTTCTTCTTAGTGGAACTCAGAAAAAATTAAAATTGATTTTTTTGAGGAAAAATTTGAAACTACTAGTCAAAATTAAAAACTTAGAATTCATGAAGGCCTCAGTTACATGCACAATGCCTCTCCCCTATTATCTCAGTTAGTCAAGAGTTGACTGTTTTCTTTTTCCTAACCGTGACTGGTTTCAATCCCAAAGAACACCTCATCCTTGAATGCTAATCTTGTGGTTCTAATGGCAGGTAATTTGGGTAAGGAAATTGGCAGAGTATTTGAAATTTAAAATAGAAGTTTCTACTGCTCTCCTGCAAAACAATAAGGCCCTTGAAAGTACTTTTGGAATAGGAACGAAGAATCAACGTCATCAGAAACATATTTATCTTATGTAATTAATAGCAAACTTTTTTAAAAAATGTGGCTACACTTTCTATCCATGTTTGACATAGAATGGAAGGAGCTTTTTACTTGGAGTCAAAAGATATAAGTTCTAATCTTGGCTCTGTGAATTACTATCTGTATAATCTTGGGAAAATCATTTAATCTTCTTAAGCTTATGCTCTGAATTTAAAAAATGATAATGATAATGATAATTTATATGGTTCATATGAGTATTAAATAATAAAGTTGAGAATATTTAGTTCAGTACTTTTCACATGGTAGTTGTTTTATAAATGTCAATTAATATAATATAAGTCTTGTGTTCATGCCAGTTTGAAGAAGACACGAGTTAGTAATCAAGTTCCATTTAAAAATGCACAAGGTTGGGTGCCTGGGTGGCTCAGTGGGTTAAGCCTCTGCCTTCGGCTCAGGTCATGATCTCAGGGTCCTGGGATCAAGGCCCACGTCGGTATCTCTGTTCAGCAGGGAGCCTCGTATGTCCTGGCATGAGAGCACATGTCCCCCACTGTCAGTTTAGGCTTTAGTTAAAGAAGTTTAAAGCTCTCACCAATAAGGGATATACTATAGGGGCACCTGGATGGCTCAGTCAGTTAGGTGTTTATCTTTGGCTCAGGTCATGATCTCAGGGTCTTGGGATTGAGCCCCATATTGGGCTCCTTGCTCAACTGGGAGTCCATTTCTCCCTCTCCTTCTACCCCTGCTCATGCTCATTCTCTCTCTCTCCCTTTCTCAAATAAATAAATAAAATATTTTTTTAAAAAAGAACATAATATATTTAAATATTTGGTCATAAGCATAGGCAAGCTACCTAAGTGATTTTTGGAGCTCAAAAAAGCCCCCTTGCTTAAAGAAATATTCATGTTTCTGTCTGAATTTCCACAATCGGGTGGGGTCTGAGGAGAAAGGACACTAACTAAGCATGAGTTATACATTATATATATAATCTAGGTTGGGAATCTTTGCACATATCTTTTTTGATCCTAAAAAAGTTCCATGAAATAAGTGATTCTTCCAGTTTGACAAAAAAGAAAATAAAATGAAATCAGAAATACTAAGGATCATAAATAAAAGCTCAAAGCTAATTGGCAATTATGTCAGAAAAGTTTTTTTTTTTTTTTAAGAAACAAAACAAGACAAAACAAAACCAACTTTAATGCTTCACTCCTGGGTGTAAGTCTTAATAGCCTGAATGTGAGGTGAAAATTTTCCTGAGACAGTAGAACTTGTTTTCTGGCCACCTGAGGGTAAGTAATGTGAGGGTAGTCATGAGGGTAAATAATCTGGAGAGGCAGGACAATGTAATGAATGAAATATGGGAAAACAGCAGAATGATCCGATTCAAATCTCTGTTCTAAAATATTAACTGTGTGTTCTTACATATAATTGTGTGAATCTCAGTTGCCTTGTCCCTGAAGCACAGAGGGAATGTGATACTTACTTTTTCCATTTACGCTACTGTAGTAGGCACCACCATCCTGAATGACCTTTACCTCGTGGTATTCAACTTTTGTTTAATCCCCTCTCCTTGCACGGGCCTGGATTTAGTGATTCACTTTTAATGACAGTTGTGGGATGCGGCTTCTGAAACTTAGTTGCAAAGACTATGACATCCATCTCAGACACTGACTCATTCTTCTGCTAGCTCACTTATTTTCAGGGAAGCCAACTGTTGTGTTGTGAGCTGCCCTATGGAGAGGCCCAAGTGGAGAAGAACTGAGGTCTCTACCAATCGCCAGTAAGAGTCTGAGGTCTGCCAACAGCCATGTGAGTGAGCTTGGAAACAGAGCTGCCCCCCCCCCTTGTGAGCTTGAGCACTGACATGTGAGAGGTCTTCTGCCAACATCTAAACTTCTAAGAAATCCTGTGAAAAGGTATCCAGTAACTTCATCAGGATTACTGACCACAGAAACTGGTTAATAATACATATTTGTTTAAATAGGCTAAATAGGAGATAATTTGTCACACAGCAGTAGATAACGAAGATGTTTTTTTGTCTCTAACAGTAAGAACAGAGGGAACAAAAACAAAAATAAACAAGTGGGATTACATCAAACTAAAAATCTCTGCACAGAAAAGAACACCACCAAAATAAATAAATAAGTAAATGAAATTAAAAAGAAAAAATCATCAATAAAATGAAAAGCAACCTATCAAATGGAAGAAGTATTCATGAATCATATATCTTAGAAGGGGTTCATTCCCCAGAGTGTATAAGAATTCACAAAACTCAGCAGCAAAAAAGCCAAACAATCTGATTAAAAAATGTGCAGAGGATCTGAATAAATATTTTTTTAAAGGAAGACATGAAGACGGACAATAGGTTCGTTAAAAGATGCTCAGCATCACTAATGATCAAGGAAATGCAAGTCAAAACCACAGTGAGATATTACTTCATGCCCCAAATGCCTGTTATCAAAGACGAGATAACAAGTGTTGGTGAAGACGGGGAGGAAAGGGAACCCTCGTGCATTGTTGGTGTGAATGTAAGTTGGTGCAGCAGCTGTGGAAAACAGTATAAGGCTTCCTCCAAAAGTTAAAAATAGAATGACCATATGATCTAGCAATTCCAGTCTGAGAATTTACCCAAAGAAAACAAAAACATGAATTTGAAAACATATATTCACCCCCATGTTCATTATACCAGTATTCACAGTAACCGAGACATGGAAACAACCAAGACGTCCACTGATGGATGAAAGTATGGAGAAGAAAAGGCCACACAAACACACACACACACACATACACACACACAAACACACACACGTACGCAGAGAGGACTATTACTCAGCCATAAAAAAGAATGAAATCTTGCCATTTGCAGCAGCATTGATGGACACACAGGAATGCTATGCTAAGTGAAATACAGAAAGAAAAAGATAAAATATACTCTATTTGCTCACTTACATCTGGAATTGGAATCTTAAAAAAAATGGTGCCTTGGTGGCTCAGTTAGTTAATTGTCTAACTCTTGATTTTAACTCAGGTCATCATCTCAGAGTTGTGAGATGGAGCCCCACATTGGGCTCTGTGCTGAGTGTGGAGCCTACTTAAGATTCTCTTTCTCTCCCTCTGCCCCTGAACACACGTATGTGTGCTTTCTCTCTAAAAACCAAAAAAAAACAAAACCCCAACACCACTCTATATACCCCCACAAAAAACCCTGAGCTCATGGAGTTGGAGTGTTAACAGATGCGTGGTTGCCAAAGGCAGAGAGTGAGTGGGCAAATGGGTCAATGGAGATATAAGGCACGAACTTCTAGTCACAGAATGGATAATTCCTGAGGATGTAATGCAAGCATCCTGGCTATAGTATATTGCATATTTGAAAGTGGCTAAGAGATTGGATTTTGAAGTTTATCATTAAAAGAAAAAAATGTAATGTATATGGTGATGGATGCTAACTGGACTCATGTGATGATGATTTTGCAATATCTACAAATATTGAATCATTATGTTGTACTCCTGGAACTAATATAATATTATATGTCAATTATACCTCAATACAAAAAATAGGTAATAAATACACTTGAGAATAAAAACAAATGATATGAAGCATCTGGTATAATGTGACTCCCTTAAAGAAAAAAAATAATAGGTTTAATCATTTAAAAAGTCACTTGTGGAGGAAATAGTGGAGAAAGAAGCAGATATGAGTACTGAAAGACATCCTTTTTCTACATCAAAGATTTTCCTATGTTGCTATGACATTAGGAAGCCATATCTTTACTTTTGACAGCTCACTACCCGACGCCCCCATAATTGGGGAGAGAAAATTGACTCAACAATAATTATAATAATAAATGGCAAAATTCACTTGAGCTTTTGCCTATCAGTCATATGTCACATTTGTCACTGGGCTTCTAGACATTGATGTGACCAGTGTCTTAGATCAATGGACAGATGACGAGAATATGAATGATCATAACCACAAATGTCAACTTTATCCCTTTAAATGCACTCAGTGTCCTGTAGATAACCTGAAAGGTCACATCGATAGTTGCCACCTGCTATGTCTCTCGTTCCAAGCACTAGCAGACGGCATGGCGTTTCTGGAGCAGGGAGAGTAGTTGAACGCAACAGCAGCCTGACATTTGATAATGGATCCGGGCACATCATTGTCCTGTTAAGCAATGGCATTTCTTCTCTGTCTTTGAAAGACAGACTAGGGCAGTCTTCCGGCTTCCCTCCCTCAGAGGGGCAGTGGTGCTCCCCCCAGCCAGGTGAGTCTTTCAATTACAGGTATGAGGCGACCAAGTACATTTTCCTCTGAAGTCAAAGAACTTGTGATACTTTGTGTTAGTGGCTCAGAACAATGCAATCTCCCCCCAGCTACCAAAGACAAAAGTCAAAGCTCATTATTTCCCTCTATGGAAAGGGGAAAAGTCTGAATTAGTGAAAAGTCTAAATTTACAGATACTTCAAAAGAAATGTAGTTTGGTGCTGTTTAATACATATAGTAACTTCAACTAATTGCCAAAATAAAGTTTGCTCCCTCTGGCTTTAATGAACAGATTAACAGGACTAGCATTAGCAACACGATTTGCATAAAATTAATTTGCTAAAGCCCTTAAAAATAGTGTTCAAAGTGGCTTAAACATGCTCACTGCCTATTTATACTATTAATTTGCTAAGTAAACCTTTCTTTTTAAGTAGGGCAAAAGTGAATCATCAGTCCAGCTGAAGTTGAATTATCACAAAATCCTAAAGTAAGTAAAGTCTAGATTAATATATTTTTCCCATACAAGGATGGTTAAAAAAAAAACAAAACATGTTTAGGAGGTTAACAGCCAGTAAACTGATCTTGCAAATATTTTGGTGAGCACTGGAACAAGAAAAGGTAGATAGTTTTGAAGTTGATTTGGCCCTCCCTTAGCTACAAATGCCTGCTTCCCTAGACTGGTCTCTAATTGAAAATAAAATTTCTTTATGATTGAATCCTACTTAGTGGCTATTATGGGTTAGAACTGTAGAATTATGTTGGGAAGTTTGTTGAAAGATGGCAAATGGAAGAATGCAAGTATAAACCTAATTATACACTTTCTTCAACTTAGATGGAAGTTCTTTACCCGTAAATCTTTTTAAAAATTATGATTCTCGGGGTGCCTGGGTGGCTCAGTTGGTTAAGCGACTGCCTTCGGCTCAGGTCATGATCCCGGAGACCTGGGATCGAGCCCCACATTGGGCTCCCTGCTCGGCGGGAAGCCTGCTTCTCCCTCTCTCACTCCCCCTGCTTGTGTTCCCTCTCTGGCTGTGTTTCTCTCTGTCAAATAAATAAAATCTTTTTAAAAAAAATCATGATTCTAGAGGCACCTGGGTGGTTCAGTCGTTGTGCAGTTGCTTTTGGCTCAGGTCATGGTCCTGGAGTCCCGGGATTGAGCCCCGTATCGGGCTTCAGCCCCACATGAGGCTCCCTGCTCAGTGGGAAACCTGCTTTTCCCTCTCTCACTCTCCCTGCTTATGTTTCCTCTCTAGCTGTGTTTCTCTCTGTCAAATAAATACATAAAATCTTTAAAAAATTATGATTCTATGGAATAATTTATTGTTTAAATGCTGACAGTAATCTCTAAATTATTTCTTAAATTCAAGGCAATCCCAATTAATATATCAGGAGAGTTTGTAAAATATTTGATAAGTTAACTCTATAACTCATTTGAAAAAATGAAAACACAAAAGGAAAACAACAATTTTTTTTTTGAAGCAAAATGCTTCAGAGGTAAGGACAGCGGCTTCTCCTACCAGAACTCAGAAAATATTTTAAAAACTTAGTAATGAGGGGCACCTCGGGGGTTCAGTTCATGATCCCAGAGTTGGAGGATGGAGCCCGGCATCAGTCTCCAGGCTCTGCAGGAGACCTGCTTCTCCCCCTCTCATTCCCCCTGCTTTTGTCCCCTCTCTAGCTCTGTTTCTCTCTGTGAAATAAATAAAATCTTAAAAAACAAACAAACAAACAAAAACTTGGTAACAAAAATACCTTGGTATTGGTAAAAATGAAAAATATATCAAACAGCAGGGCAAACTTAGAAACAGGTGCCTGTGTGCGTGGGAATGTCTCACATGATAGAATTTAAGGTCAATGTTGAAAAAGAGTGTCTCATTGAATTGTGTTGGAAGATTGATTGCCTATTTAAAAAATAAAAAGATCCCTATCTCACAGGATCCACAAAAATAAATTACAAATGGATTAAAGAGCTAAAGGTTAAAAATACAAATTAGAAGTACAAAGTAACTATAGGAGGAGAATCTACAGAAGATATTCTTCAACTAAACAAAATATAAGAGCAGTAAAGGAAGAAATAAATGATTAAACTTGACTGAATCAAAATTTAAAAACTTTTGTGTCACAAAAAAACCTAAAGCTGGACAAATATTTTTAATATATGTAAAATAAAGAGTAATAATATCCAAAATACGTAAAGAATCTATATGAAACATTAACAAAAACCAAATGACTCAGTAAAACTGAGTCCAACCCTAACTGTAACAAATAACATACAGAAAAGGAAACTACAAATAACACAACCACAAGAGCATATATGTTCAACCTCACCAGAAGGCAGGGAAATTAAAATGAAAGTAATCATTAAGTACCACTTTTTCCCCACTCATCAAGTTATCAAAAAGAAAATTATACAGGGGTAAATGTGGGGATAAATTTGTTCATTTTCAGTTGGTGGGAGCAATAGATTTGGAGGACAAGTTGAAAGTATATTTTAAAATTAAATTCCAATAAACCTTCAACAATTCCAACTCTATTTTTTTCTAGAGCAATGCTCACACATTTATACTAGGAACTATGTAGAAAGATGCCATTTGGAGCACTTATATAATAATAAGATATTGGGATTTACTAAATGTCAGTAAAAGAATGGATGCATAAATTGTGGCTCCTCTAAGAATCATTATCATATATGCAACATTGTAATTTCAAGAAAATCCATTGACTTTCTATGCACAAATATATGTGCATTTGTTGGGAGATTGTAGGATAAATTTTTGTATCCGTATGAAAATATCCAGTTGTATTAAGAATGAGATGTATCTGTGTGCTAAAATGGAGTTACAAGATACATTGTTAATGAAAGAAGCAAAATTCAGAGAGGTGTTTCCAGTTTTCAAAAATATTATATATAGTTTTTAAACAACCTATATTGTATGTTATATATGATACACCTACATACTATATACCCATATACACATATCTTTAACACAAAAGGAGGTATATCACAAATAAAAAACTATGTAAAAAAATCATGTCCATATTTGTGTATATATGTGTTTACATGTATTTAAATATATTTTTTATTATACATTCATAGAATGCCTTTGAAAGTCTACATAGGGAACTGATATGAAAGACCATAAAGCAATCAGAAGTTTGCAGTCAGAGGAAGACTTAATTTCTACCAGATCCTTTTGTATGATCTGAATTCTCTAACATATTCATATACTAGTTTTTCAAATAAAACTAGTCACAAATAAAAACTGTAATACTTTCTATACTGTAATAAACTATGTCCAGATAAAAAGAATGAGAGAAATCTGTGTAGTGACAGAAATATGTACACAACACATTGTTAACAGTAAAAGCATGTTGAGTAACAATGCAGCAGTTCAATACTATTGATGTTAAAAGAAATAAACAGGCTTATGTGTGTGCTTGTACAAATGTATACATTTATGTAAAAATAAGGGTTTTTAAATTTTTTTAAAGATTTATTTATTTATTTTAAGGAAAGAGAGAGCACACAGTGGGAAGGAAGAGACAGAGAGGGACAAGCGGACTCCTGAATGCAGAGCCCCACACAGGGCTTGATCTCATAACCCTGAGATCATGACCTGAACTGAAACCAAGCATTGGAACTTAACTGACTGAGCCACCCAGGTGTCCCATAAAAAGAAGTTTCAAAGTGCATGTATATTAAATAATAATGCACACATACAAACATTCAAAAATGCATTGGAAGGAGGTGCCTGGGTGGCTCAGTCATTAAGTGTCTGCCTTTAGCTCAGGTCATGATATCAGGGTCCCAAGATCGAGCCCTGCATCTGGCACCCTGCTTAGTGGGAAACCTGCTTCTCCTCCTCCTACTCCCCCTGTTTGTGTTCCCTCTCTAGCTCTGTTTCTCTCTGACAAATAAATAAATAAAACCTTTAAAAATATGCTTTGGATGATCTAGAATGATTCAGTCACCTACTAATGGTGGTAGCCACTGCAAATGGGTTTGTGTTACTGGAGTGAAGGCAAAAGAGACAAACTCTGTATCTTAGGGGTTTTTTTACAGTGAGAATATGTTCAAGATTACTCTGGTTTTAAGATTTAACAAAACACTTAAAATACAATATTAATCACTTGTCTAATTTTTAGACTTGTCTTATTTAATACTTGTCTAAGTATTAAGATACATACCTAAACCTCCATTGGGCAAAACTAAATTTCTTAATAACTATGGAGTTTTAAACCAGCTTATTAGCAGCTCTTTAATTTGTTGCCTTTATGTACTAAGTATTTAACTGGCTTAAAAACAGTATTTAACTGATTTAAATACCCAACTTTGCAAAAAGCCCAGAAATTCAAAACCTTCTGAATTATCTACTCTCAAAAAAGCTAGGCTCATTAATTTCTTCCCTATGGAAGATACTTACACTCTATCATATGTAGTTTCCTAGATGAAATGTACCTCCCAGGGTATAAAATCTACTTCTTAGGGTATAAAACTAGAATGCTTTCCATATTGCCTTAAGATTGTCTCATTTAGGATTCATTGAAAGGAATGTAGAATTTAGTCTTAAGTATCATTTTACTTATAGATGAAGCTGAAGCCAAAAACTTGTTGTAAATAATGAAACAGCAATTCAGATGCCCCTCTGTCTCTCTCCATTCTTCCTCTCTCCCTGTCCCATCTCCCACTGAAGCCATAGGAACTAAGATTTCTATCAGAGTCCATTTCTTGCAGAATGCCATATAAACCCGCTCTTACTGTATGTTTATTTGAGTTTGGGCTCCTTTACTTAGCATTATTCATTTGAAATTCTTGTACAGCAATTCTTTCCTTTTTATAGCAGAGTAGTATTCTGTTGGGTAGATATACCATAGCTTATCCACCTACCAGATGTTGAGCAATTGTGTTGACTTTTGGATGCTATGAATAGAGCCACTACAAACATTCAAATACCTGTTTTCTTGTAGACTTATGTTTCTATTTCTTTTGGCAAAATACCTATTAGTGGACTTGTTGAGTCATATAGTTAGTGTATGTTTAATTTTATATTAAACTGCCAAACTATTTTCTGATGTAGCTGTACCATTTGGATTCCCACCAGCAATGGATGAGAATTCCAGCAGTGATACTGAATCACTAGTGCTTAGTATTGTCAGATCTTTAAAAAATTGTAATCATCTTAATAGTTGGGTAGTGGTATCTTATGGGATTTTAATCTCCATTTCCCTAGAGACTAACGAGATTAAGCATCTCTTCATGTGTTTCCAATTTTATTCTTAAATTTAAAATATTCTCAGAGGATTCTCAAGTATATGTTTTTCAAACTGAGGGGCTTTGGTGTGGTCTCAGATGTCAACTCACAATGCTAACTAAATAGTGTATAAGTCTTATGCATCTTTATACCCCTAGTGACTAGCACTGGGGCTAACCATTCAATAGCCCACTGCTCTAGTGTCAAATTAATTTATATACCCTATACTTTCCCGTAAATATGCTGATTATTACCTACCACACACAATCATCTGGAAGATGTGGGCTACTCTGATACATCTGAGCATCTGTGGCCCTCCAAGCTAAGTCAAATGTTTATAGACAGTTGTGTCTGTTTCTAAAGCTGTATTACACAAGTTGTCCTTAATATTGTAAATACAAATTAGTTTAATACTATGAAAGCTGATTAAATGTTAGTGAGAAAAAGACTTCTTTTTTTTTTTTTGAGAAGAAGAGTTCTTAAGAAAAATGAATTCATTCTTTGGAAAACTTAATAGAGGCAAATCACTAAAAAAATGTAGTAGAATAAAAAGGAGGAAAGATAACACTGAGTTTTCTACACTCAGATTGCATCACAAGTGTCTTTAAGTTTTTGTAGCAATTTTAGTGGAAACTAAGTCTTGAGGAGTGCATTATGGGTGTGATTTAGGTGGGAAAGACAATGCCAAACAGTGAACGAATACCCAAGAGAGGTTTTAAAATGATAATAGAAAGTTAATTTGTTAGTATCCAATTATAAATGTTAGACATGTTTGCAATAGATATTTGAAAAATAAAGTAATAAGAATAAATGTACATCAAAGGCCTTTTCATCCCAACAGTAAACATTTTCATCCAAACAATATCCAAACATTAAACCACGGTTAGCATTTGGAAGCATTTGTTCTACAGTTACAAATATTTATATCATATATACATATTGTGCAGCAACTATTTACTTAACATTAATATATGTTGTTTGAATTATTAAAAGTTCACCAAATTATCACTTTAATATCTTCTTAATATTTTATGATGTAACTCTATTGTCATTTTCTTAACCTAGTGTCAATTAGGAAATTTCTATTTTTTGACATTAGCAATCATTGTAAATAATGATTTTTAGAAATATTTTGGAGTATATCTTTAAGAGAGATTCTCTGAAGTGGAATTAGGAGATCAATGGCAAAGAACTTAACTAAGATAAGAGTTATTTCTGATTATAAAAATAATGCAGATCCTTACAGAAAATGTGGAAAAGCATAGAAAAATATGAAGAAAGACAACACTGGGATAATATTGTAATTGATATATTTTCTAACAATTTTCCATCATTTTAAAATAAAATTATGATTATATTTTGTATAAAAATGTAGTCTTGTAGCCTATTTTTACTCCAGCTTCAAACTGTAAGCAGTTTTTCATATTATGAAATTTGACAATGTTTTTTTACTATATGCATTTTAATATTTTTATGAATGTGTCATTGTTCATTTAGTCACTCTCTTATTAAGAGGGTATTTCTATTTTTAAAATTCTAAATAACAAAAAAGAAACATCTTTATCAGTATCACATGAGTTTTTTAGGTTAACTTCCTCAAGGTAAAATAACCAGGGAAAAGCTCTCAGTATTTTTTCATATGTGGCCACATTATATTCCAGAAAGAAGGAATTAATATACTCTCATCAGCAGCCAATGCATGACTACAGATCTGTAAAATGCAAATGGTAACCAGACTAATTATGTAGAAAACTAGTTACACCTGAAATTACTTATGCAAATGACCTAATTCCTTGGTGAGCTCCTCCCTCCCCTTATATGGATGTACAACTGGAACCTCTTAAGAAACTGTTCTTTAGTATTTAAAAACTCAGTTTATGTTGCCATTGTGTACAGGGTGCTTTGGAGAACAGCACAAACAATACAGGGATCCTCCCCAGAAAATTTATCATTTCCTTCCATCTGTCATTATAGACTATCTTGGCTAAACCCTTTGCTGAAGCTGAAGTGAAGACCCTGGTGCGTCATTATCCTACACCCATAGGATTCTCTGACTGCTTCAATATTGATCTATCCATTTTGGGATTCCTTTACATTGATTTATTAGGCCTATACATCTTCTTGGTGGCCAACTTCTGTCTATAAAAGAGAGCTGAAAGAACTATTTCACTATCATGTATTTTATAGCTCACTGACATTCATTTACTGACTTTCTTATTTATCCAATGTTAGTATTAATGTTAATGGGTATTATAAGACTGGCCTTGGTCTTGGAACATTTTGGGCTCTGCTAAATACAATATATAAATGATCAAAAATATAATTACCAAACTTGCACACAAGTGAGAACATTGTAAGCAATACTGGTTCTGGGATAAGGAATGGGGGCCAGAGGAAGACATTATGATAGAGTGTTCACAGATTGTAACTCATTTTTCTTGCATCGAGTTAAAGGCTTGGTGCTATCACACATTGTACCAGGCATGAAGAAGCAGTACTACTGTTAGATTTAGGTAAAAAGCTCCTGCTCTGTCCACACCCCACGATGGGTGAGGGATCTGTAGGACCACCATGAGTTCATGCTTCTCCCTCTAGACCATGCTCTAAGTACTGAGGACCCTAGAATTTTCTACCCAAATGGTCTCAAGTCAACTTTCAGGAACTGCACAGGTTTTGTCCTAGGGTCCAATCTTCTGAGTGTAAATTGCACCACTGATGTCCTCACCCCTGCTACTACGAGATGTTGTTTATGGAGGAGTCGTGCATGAAACTTGGATGTAGGATTGTGCTTGCATGTACTCCTGGGGTCACTCACAGTGAAAATCTGAACCATGGTTGGAGAGAAGGCAGACAGACCAGAGGCTAGGGTCAGGGGCTAGGGTCAGCTCTTTCTATATTTCCAAGATCTGGCTGGAATTTTAAGAAGCCTAACAATGTTCAACAGTGTTGAAATTTTCTTTCCATTTTGTTATGAAGAGATACTTGTGAAAGAGAATATAATACATTATTTTTAATAACCCTAGACTGATTTATAACCTTTTTATTAATTGATTTTTAAATTTTTAGACATGCTGTGTGAGCTTCCATTTGTATTCTTGCTTCTGGCCCAACAAACATAAGAGAGGGTTACTACAAATCACATGATGAGTCACAGCAGTGGTTCTTAGACTTCACTGTGCTTTAAGGTCACCAGAGAAACCTGTTAAAAATATAATTCCAGACCTCAAATCTTTAGACATTCAGGTTCAACTGGCCTGAGTTGAGGCTCAGGAAAGTGCATATTTAGTAATTTCCCAAATGGTTTTAGTACAGATGGTCCAATGACAACTCTCAGAGAGTCAGAGTTCCTTAGTGGAGCTAATGATTTCACCGACAAAGCACACCCAAGAGAAATTGCCAAAGAACAATTCTGAAGCATTATCTGAGAAAAGTAAAAAATCAGCTTTTATACAAAACCAGAATTAAAATATCTAAAGTAATGTCCCCTACAAAGTAGTCCCCTTGGAGGTTAGACACTTATCCTAAGCAGACAGCTATTGCTCAAAACATTTTGACACTGATTTTTTAAAATTGCCTTTGGAGGTGGATTATGAACCACATCAGAAAGCCAATCTCATTATTTCACATCACAGTTTGCATTTGACAAAAAACAGCATTACCCAGAAGGATGATGCATATTACTTAGCAGATTTAGTTCCTATGTTTTCCAAGTCAAATATGTAATAAAAGAAGATCTATTACATAAGCACACCTGTTTATTTCAGCTTCCATCTAAAACTATACTAAAGTGACAATGAAAAAAGAAAAAGGGCATAAATCTCTAAAGACAAAGAAAGTGAGGGAAGTTTCAGGAGGAAACAGGAATTCATGCTTTGGAAACTGGAAAATGGATGAAGAAGTGGCTATTGACTTAGCAAACCTCAGCAAGCTGAAACTTGAGCTCATCACTATGATATCTAAGAGACAGGCTGATTTTACCTGAGAATCTTATATCTCATGAATTAGAGCCAAAAAAATAACTCAGTCTGGAGTTCCAGGTGGGATTTATTGAAAATTTATTTAAGGTACAATTAGAACCATAGATCACTTTCCCCATTCAGACAGCAACCCTTCTTCAACTCCAGAAAAGGAGGGCCATTCTCTGGAATACCTACCCAAGAGACTGCATCCTGGAAGATCAGTCTGTAAGGCAAAGATGGGAGTCCTCACTAAGATTGGGCTCGCTTCTTGATAACCAAAATGCAGACTTAGACCCATCTGACAGGAGATTGAAGAATATGAACAATTCAAGAAAAAAGACAAAAAGATTCTGTAATTGAGGATCTCCCAGGGAAAAGGCTGAGGCTCCACTAAGTCACCCTATGGGGCTTGTAGTGAGCTTCCTAGAGATGTAATCTGAAATATAAACAGGGATCACTAGACATGTGAGGAAAGTCTCTACCAGGAAAGACAGAGACTAATAACAAGGAAAGTGCAGAGAAAAGAATTAATGCAGGGAACTAATAAAAACTGTAAAACAGGGGGTGCCTGGGTGGCTCAGTCATTAAGCATCTGCCTTTGGCTCAGGATATGATCCCAGAGTCCTGAGATCAGGCCCCATATCAGGCTCCTTTCTCAGTGGGGAATCTGTTTCTCCCTCTCCCTCTGGCCCTCAGCTTGTCCCTTGTGTGTGCACCCTCTCTCTCTCTCAAATAAATAAATAAAATATATTTTTTTAAAACCCTGTAAAACAGATGAAAACACTTTTCAAATCCTATAGTTAATATCCTCAGAAAGAAAAGATATTGAAAGCACGCACACACACGTAGGATGCTATCAAAAGAAAAGAAAAACAATGACTGTAAATATGAGAGAAGTTTAAAAATCTGACCCAAGAGATATAAGAAAGTAAAGCAGATCTTCCAGGTAGCTTACTTAAGCAGTATGTCCTAAGATAGGAGTATACTTGTTTAAATTCCCTCTGAGCCATGCAAGTGGAGATGTTGAGGAAGCTGTTCTATATGTTGATCTTTAGTTTATAGGTGGCATACAAAGGTAAGTGGCATGTGGATAATCACCAAGACAGTTCATGAAGATAGAAAAGAGGGCTAAGGACTGAGTTCTGGGATATACCAATGCAATAGGTCTGGGAAGTGGAGAACTGGTAAATGAGTTTGCAAAGAAGTGACCAGTGAGATCAGTGGAAGAAAGAATATCCTGGGGGTGCCTGGGTGGCTCAGTTGGTTAAGCGACTGCCTTCGGCTCAGGTCATGATCCCGGAGACCCGGGATTGAGTCCCACATCAGGCTCCCTGCTCAGCAGGAAGCCTGCTTCTCCCTCTCTCACTCCCCTTACTTGTGTTCCCTCTCTGGCTGTGTTTCTCTCTGTCAAATAAATGAAATCTTTTTTTTTTTTTTTTTAAAAGAATATCCTGGAAGCCAAGTAAAGAAAGGATAGTGACTAACTATGTCAAATGCAGCTGGTTGGTCCAATCAGAAGAGTTTAGGACTGAGCATTGAAATTTAATAATTTGAGCTTGGATGGTCCTGCTGATGAATTTTTTAATGAAATTTTAAAAAAATTTTTAAATGATCCATCCCAAGGCATGCCATCATATACTTAAGTACTCTTGGATGAAGAGGTCTTAAAATCTTCCAGAAAGACAAATAAATAAGCAAAAACAAAATATAGGTGAAGTCCAGAGGACTGGAAGTCAGGATATCATAAGTTTTCTCAATAGCAACACAGGAAACTAAAAAACAGAGGAGTAATGTCTTCAAAATTCTAAGAGGCAGTGATTTCCAAGATTGAAATTTTTATTTCTAGCTGAACTATCAACCAAGTGTGAGCATAAATAAACATATATTAGACATGCAGGAAACTATTAAAATATGTGCTATATAAAAACCAAACCAAGAAAAAGGAAAGCATGGAATCTAGAAGGCAAGGGATCCAAACCAGAGAGATTTCTAGGATAATAGTAAAGGACTGCCTACAGTACCAACTGAGCAGTAGCCTGGAGAGCTAATAGCACAGAAAAAAGAAATATAACATAGACCCAATAATGTAAATGCTATAAAATGCCTTAGCCAAAAACAATAGTATAACTATTTTGGAAAGATACAAGGAGAGCTGGTATATTAATATGTGGGTTAGTGGAGAAGTAAAGGGGCAAATTGAGTATCAGAGAAGTCAGTGTATTCAGTCCCACAGCAGGACATAAATACCTAAAATTGAAAAACTAAGAAAACCATATTATTTAGAAATATGAAAAAAAAAGAAGTCTGAGGTGGGGAGTAGAAGAAACATTTAGGAGGATTGAAGTGGTTGCCTCAAAGAGTCAGGCATTGGGAGTGGAGATAAATGTAATAGCAAATATTTATTGGATGTCTTCTGTCTGCCAGATCCTGTCAATGTAGCCTTCAACAGGAAGAAGGACATAATTCCTGCCCCTCTCAGGTTACTGTCTAATTTATGTTGCATTGCTTATTGATCTACTTGGTACATTAATATTAAGGGATATTGGGTATGGGGAGGTCACACAGAGATGGTGGGATTTGGTAGGAGACAATCTTGGAGGCAGTTACAGATGGATTTATTGATTGGTTGGTTGGCTGGTTGGTTAATTGAGGAGTAGTTCTGCATGGGCTTAAAAGAAAGAAGGAAGTGTAAGAGCAAAGGAGGACCCAAGCAAAATGAGTTGAGAGTAAATAATATAGATATAAACAAAAAGAAAATTTGGAGAAATGTTAAAGGGTCAAGTCACAGATAAAATAAGAAAGAGGACCTGAGAAGTGATGAGCTGCTTGGATTTAGAAAGAGAGGAGCTTGAGCAGGAAAATCTCCAAACTGAAGCCACATTTGAGGCCACAAAATCTAGAAGCTGAACATATATAAAGTGGGCACAGAGAGTGGACAGTTCTGTTTGGAAGACAAACCAAATAGGTGGTTGACTCCACAGCAAAGATACACAATGGCAGAGATCTAGATTAAAGCTGTGTTGGATAAATTGAGGGAAAGTTAAAAATTATGGTTAATGGGTATTAGTAGGTTTTTGGCTATTGAGCAATCACCCTTTATATTCACTCCTTTCTATGAGTATTTTGACCCCCCTTTTGAGGGATCCTCCTATTGTTCTACCTCCCACTATGCACTCTAAAGGGACCAGGTTCTCCCTCTGGATCCCACTGCATAGTAGGGGTAGGAGGAGAGGACAAGGCGTGAAACTTCAGTCTGACAAATGGGGCATTGAACCTTGAATAGGTAGTAAAAGAATGTAGAGTGAGTTGAAAGTGAATTATTGCAATGGCAGTGGAGTGGATGAAGGTGAACAGACCTAACTCTTTCTCTGTTTAGGTCTCAGATCCCTTGCCTCTTTCTTGCTCTTGTAAGGCATCCTTCAGTTCTTGGGCCATCTATACCCTTTCAATTGATTCCTGTTTTGAAAAACATTGCCAGATTCCTTTCCTTGTGACTGATGTATCCAGAGAGCATAAATTGGTCAGATTAGCTAACTGGGTGGGAGAGAGTAAGGTCGACTTGTAGGGGAAATGTGAAATAGATGAGTATTACCCTCAACAGAGATGGAAAAAATAAAGAAGCAGAATTTGTTTAGAGAAAGATAATACTTTGGTGTCTTTCAGGCCCAAATCCGACACCCTTTGAGCAGCTGGGGAGGACTACAGTAGCAAATTCATAGATAAACAGGTACACTTGGAAGCAATCTCATATGTGACAGCACTCAAGAACAGATGTAATCATGTAGAAGACACTAGAGAGGAGGAAAAGTAGAATCCTATGATACAAACCTTCCCAGAGAGATGCAACACATAGAAGGATATATTTATATTAGGGAGGAAGAAGTAAGGACTCAAAGAGAACTGTTGCTGATCTTATTTTAATGCTCTGTTTTTATAAATGCTGAACTTCTTGTGAGGGCTCAGTGTCCTAGGTAATACCAATTATCTTGTTGTAAAGAAAGATGACTTTGGATGCAAGAACCAGAAAGCTATGGCTCTAATTAGCTTAAACAATAAAGGACTTATTACCTTTGAGCAAGAAATGCATCCTTAGGGCACTATCCATGAATGGTATGTCAGGGTTTCAGCTATGCTTGTCTTGGATGCCACTGGGTGTGTCATGTGTCCTCCTCTTTGTGTTGGATCAGACCTCCAGCTGACTCCCTTCAGACCAGTTCTAGATGTGACAAGGAGCAACAAAAAGGCCATTCTTCATCATGTCTTTTAACAGTAAGGAAGCATTCCCCAGAAGGAAGCACTCTCTACTCTGCTTTCCCTCATGTCACATCCACCAGAATTGTGTCACATTCTCATGCCTTCACTAAGATTGACTTGCACCGTTCAAAAGGGCCCCCTGTGGGGCTGGGGCCAGCCTACCTGCACCACACAGCTAGGCAAAGGAATCATAGTGTAGAGCCTTGAACAAAACAGGGATGGACGTAATGAGGCTAATAGGACCAGAGCTGCTATCAGAAGGCAGTGATGAGAAACGAAGTCATGGAATCAACATTGCGTGCTCTGGGGTGTCAGGCTAATGCTGTACCTGAAAATTCAACAATTAATTTAGTTTAATGTTTCATTCAAAGGCAATTTTTAGGATATATTGTGCATTTTCATGGAATTTAAAAAGAGGCATCATTACACACTTCCAATTGGAATAATTCCTAAGCCATTGCTTTCAGCCGTTGCTCATTTCTAAGTTTCTTGTTCTTCTCTCTCCTTGCCTACTAAAGCTTTTCAAAATTCCCATGTAGTACAGAAGCTAAACCCTGCTGAGCTCCTATTTTGTCCACCACCATTCCACCAAAGCTAGTGATCTGTAGGCAGAGGGACGGACTTGAGAATGGCTGCGGGGTCAGGAGTAATTAAAAAATGTCAATGGTCAAGGAGGTGGAAATCAGTTCAGGCCCAACTGAAGCATTTAGCTATTTTACTGCTGCATCCTTTTAGGCCTTTTCGGCTTATAAATATTAATTTAAAGACTACCAACAAGGACAGTAAACGGATTTAGGCATAAAACTTCCTGTCAGGGGTGATTTACATCCAATAAAAGGAGAGCAGGATAGAGAAAGCTTGCTTCGCTAAGTTTATGATAGACAGTGAAATAGTACCATCAAAATAAAAAGGCTTTCAGTCTGTCGTCGGCTGTGTGGGTGTCTCCCTTCTTAATAAGCAGCATGCTAGAATTGTATTGTTTGCTTTTATCAGTGCCTTACACCGTTGAGGAAAAGTTCTACCGCATTGCTAATTGAACTTGTACAGATTTATAGGCTCAAGGTCTGTGCATGAGAGAGATTATTAGGACTTAAAAGATAATAGCTCCAGCAAGAAAATTAAAACTGCTTTCACCACTTATATTTCAATAGTGCGTAACTTCTACTCTTTAGACATTCGGCGATGGACTGAGAATTTGTTTGAAAGGAGATCTGTCTTTGAGCCCATGCAGGAGTGACTCAGGACCAGAGAACTCTGTCGCCCTCTTAGCCCGCAGGCATTCCAGGGCATGTAGGTAAAAGGTCAACAACTTGACACTTCTAGATGATCACTGTGAGGAGCCACTTCCCCACGAGTCTTTCCTAGGTTTGTCCATCTGCAAGCAGAGGCAAGCTCTGCCTTTGTTCCCCATTGCCTTTTCCTGGTGTCTGCACAGCAAACAGGCTTGGAATAGAGAACTAGGGTCTCCATCAGGAGCAAAGAGCAGGTTTGAAGCTCAAAATTCTTCTCCCTTAACATAACCCACTGTGTGCACAGGTGCTGCTTGTCCCTCTTCATACCTTGTAGGATCGGGGTTTGGGGAAGTGAGCACATGCTGATACTCTGCATACAGCTTTTGCCATAAATAATACATCCTTTATCTCTGACCCACAAGTCTTCTGTCTTCTGCCAGTAGACCAGAGCAGGCTAGCTTCTTAGTTTACAAATAGGTAAAATCTTACACCCTTCACAGTCTGTAAAAGGCAACAGTAATGTGGTCATAGAAAAGCAATTTGTCTAATTTTTCAAAGAAAGAGGAACCTAACACCTACCTTAAACCATAAAGTCATTATTTCCCTCAATTTCCTCATCTAAGAGAGTGCTATATTCCACTGGCCATAAGCAATGTGAAACTAAGATAATGATGGTTGTTAGGGAATGTTGTTGAGGAACTCTTCTTGAATCTCTGAGAGAAAGTTCTCAGCCTTCTGACAAAAGCCAGTATTAACTAAATGCTCAGGTGACTAATGTCCCTTCCAGCTCTTAAATTCACAAGTTTACCTAAATATTAAGAAATATTGATAAGTAGAAATGCCAACAGACTACTTTATATAAAAATATAGGAAAACATGTTTACCTAGTAACATATAGCTGCAGAGTACTTTTCACACAATTTCCTGAAATTTATGGGCTTTCTAGCTAGTTAGAGCTAAGATCTTCACCAATGACTTTTTCCTCTCTCTTTCTATTATTTCTTTGCTTACTATTACAAAGCACTGTTAAAGTGCTAGTAGATGGAAGAACAACAAGAAATAAAATAAGCCATGTTCTCAATCTAGCTGACTATCTAGTAACAACAAAAATGAGCCAAATGAGTGAAGGAGAAAGGGTAGAAGTGCCATGTTAAGGCTCCATGTGTTCATGGCTGGCCTCAGGATTTTAAATGCAGAGATCTCTATTTCACATAATGGGACATATTACTCAAAAATTCTACTCTGATGGCTGGTCAGTATGGTAGAATGAGGTCCAACGTCTATGAAGTTCTTTCTTTGTGTCGAGATGACTAGAAAAAATGGATTGGTAGATGGCTAATTTTTTGCCTATTAGAAGTCACCAAACACTATTAGTTTAACTCTTACAATTTTCAACATCAGTACACTTTAAATTGTAAAAAACTATTGCTGGGGGCGCCTGGGTGGCTCAGTTGGTTAAGCGGCTGCCTTTGGCTCAGGTCATGATCCCACATGATCGAGCCCTGCATGGGGTATCCTTGCTCAGCGGGAAGCCTGCTTCTCCTTCTCCCACTCCCCCTGCTTGTGTTCTCTCTCTTGCTATGTTTCTCTCTGTCAAATAAAAAAATAAAATCTTTAAAAAGAAAACAACTATTGCTGACTTGGTTTGTTATAAAAATATAACTTTAGTCTTGCTTCTCACAGTCTCACAATCGAACTTTGGCTTTGTCCTGAAATACAGCGGGGTTATTAAGATCTAAGATATTTAGCCTGGCAAGAACTTTTTATTGTCTAATGGCTAATTACCTGGCCCTATTAAAAAAGCTGTAGGTCACACCAAGGAATATACGAACCATCATGCCCATTCTCCATTTGTCTCCACATAGAGTGACACTTTTTCCTTTCATTTACTGTCCTTACCCTTCGATTGTGCTGAAGGAAAAATAATGCCTTTAGCCAAGTTTTCTGTCATTCATATCTTCAGAGATCATGGAACTGTTCCTTTTAGGTCATTAAGGGAAGAAACAAGCTGAACATTGCCTTTTTAAAATGGGCAAGGATGGGATTTACATAAGCAGTGGGAGACTAAGAAAGCCCATGTTAAAAAATGTTGAGGTTGCCTGAAGTTCCACAGGGAGACCACTCCAAGATTTTAAAATAATGGGGATCGATGTGTGGAAGCAAATCCTGAATGAAGATCTACACTTTCTAAAGAGAACAGTATGGTTGAACAAAGCTTTGATGATGAAATTAACATGAAACAAAGGCCCTCAGAGGAAGATCAGTCTGAAAAGAAATGAAGAATACATAAAACTTTGTTTAATTTATGGAATTTATATGCTGCTGACCAGTAAGTATAAAGTTCCATTCCCTTGGTCCTCACTATCACTCATGTATTACTTGTCAGTAAATGTGATGCACTCAGAACATAACAGCTACGGTAATATTTCTGTTCCCACTGCAGCTTTACTACACCCGTGAAACTCTGTAATCTTTAAATTCCCTCACTGTTAACATCTGCTGAAACATTATTGGTCCCAGCATAGCCAAGCTGCTCTGAAATTACATTTAGCAGAGTAGTTAATGCTAACAGTATAGTTCTTGATGCAGCCGTGTTTGAAAAGAGCTTTATAACCTGCACGGTGGTTGTGCCTCCTTGAGGTTTTATTTCTTTCATATCTGTTTTGTATCACAATCGCATTGGCTGGGAGCATGCCATTTAAAGGAGCCTATTTCACATGTAGTGTTCCGTAAACACCATACTACATTCCTATTTTTAAAATTCCATGGTCTGCATTCACTGTTAACAAAAGGAAATTCCATTGCGAGATATGATTAGAAGCAGTTAGCAGTTTCAGATAGGAAATCAATCAAGTTTCTGTAAAATGAAGATACTTTATCACCTTGTTAAGGCTCTTTGCATGCTTAAAATCCAAATGGTCCTACACATAAACAAAATAAGCAGGTTGCTTATGGCTCTTTTTAATGAAGACACCTTCATTCTATAATTGTGAAGTAGTTAACATAGTTTTCAAAAAAACTTTGCCTTGAAAGATTCTTTATTAAAAACCCAAAAATCAACATTTTGTGGGCAATACTTTAATATTAAAATTTAAAGCAATACTTAATATTACCTTAACCTTAATATTAATATCAGTATATTTCATATCAGCATATTTTATTAACATAATTCCTTATATTATAGAACGTGATGTTTAAATATTCTTAAATGTACGTATTTATCTGACCTAGCAAATGCTATACTAAATATTACAGATTCTAGTACATATAACAGGTGTGGTAAATATTACAGATTTCCCTTTGTTAGAGAATGTTCTTCCCAAGATTAGGATAGTAAATTTTCATTGAATTTCACCATCAGCTAAAAATATGTATTAATAATTTGATATTAAGCAAAGTCAGATGGATTTGTTAAGCTCTAATCTTTTTGAGGGCAGGACATACATATTACTAGCAAAGTGTAAACAGCAATATTTTTAACTAGTTAGTTAAACACTGAGCATAAAGGAAGACAGGCTGTGCTCTAGAATGTTCACCCTGTTAACTTTAATAAGTATTTACAGTATTTTCTCAAATGAACAAGATATTGGTCAAAACAATGGCATATATATATTACCCCCCAAGATTACAATTATATAAAATGTATTCATAATGTACATTGCTTCTTGACTATTTCTATATTTGTGTCATATGTAACAATCTGTTGAGATCAGAGGGCAGATTATGTTCTTAACTATTTCTGCAAGACCTATGTATGCCAGGATACAGGTGAGATTGTCTTTCCTAATAAAACGGTGTTGGATTTACCTCTTCCTCCATCTCCCACCCTCAGGAATCCTCATCCTCTCAGGATTTCTTTATTCCCCATGCAAAGAGCAGTTCCAACCATTATTCAGGAACACTCTGGCCAGAAATGCTTTGCTTTGCACTAGTGCCCTCTACATGCCGGCCAAGACTCTTTGCTTGGTCCCAGATCTCTCTTTACTCAGTCTCTGGCCAGATTTCTGGGTGTCTGCTACTATAGAGGTCTGTAGTCCAGACCTATGGCTTGTATGTGATCTGAGAAGGTATCCCGTCTTCAAACAGCAAATATCTGCCAAGCTCCTGCTGGCCAAGTACTGACCTTTTCGCTACTTGCCCAACTGTGCTCTGAGTCCACATTCTAGACCCAGATTTTGATTCTGCTCTGATCATTGGCTTTTCACTCTGAGCCTAATACACTTCAATGACAGCTTTTATTTGGTTGTTCTATTTCTTATTTTTAGCTTTCCAAATTCAAACCTCTTTCCTTGCCTCAACTTTCCATGAGATCAAAATATTGTTTCTTTTATGGTATTTGGTTGCCTTTCAATGGTATACACAAAAATTTGTGATAAAAGCTCTATCCACAGAGAAGCAAAACAAAACAAAAAATTCTTAAGTTTTAAAACATATTCACTAAGTAATTTACCAGACAATGCAAAGCGTTATATCATCATTGAATGTTTACCTTTAGTATACTCATCTCCTAAGCTTGTACAAGAATATGCATGTAGGAAATCTTATATTTGAGATCTAAGCGGTACCTGATTAATGAACAGCAGTAAATTATAACTTGCCAGCTGGTTTTCTAACATTCAACTGTAATAATAATCTGACTTCATATCTCCTTTTTCTCCTTCCCTTTTCTCATCATTACCATAAAACTAGAAGCATATGGAATATTTATTAAGGCAAGGTGAAATCTTGGAAAATAGTTAGAAAAAGGAGACAGAAGGTTATATAAAACCATTATCTTGGGGTGCGTGTGTGTGCCTGTACTTGAAAGGAGAGAGAGTGGGGAGAGAGAAATTTCTCCCTGTTTCTTTTTCATCTTCTTCAAGGCTTGTCATCCACAGTACATGAAGAAGGGGCTCTATCACGTGACTTAAAGAGACATAGTAGAAATGATTATCACTGCCTTTAGCTGTAGCTTTCGTCTTTAAAATTCTTTCCCAGCCTCTGGACCTGTGCGTGGGCTTAGGCAGCCCTGTTCGTGTGTCCCTCCAGTTTCTGCTGATTGGACCAGAGGTAAATACCTGACCCTGAGGGGAATGAACAGTTTTACTGAGCCCAAACTAATAGGATTTTTGCTATTTGTTTTCTTTTTTGCTTCCCTCTCTTTCCCTTTCTCCACACTCCCTTCTCTTTCCCTTTCTCCAATTAAAATCCACAGAAACTGAAAGTAAATTGTCATTTAGAGTTGAGGTTACACCTAGAACAAACCAAAACATGGTAGGTTCAATAAGCAGCAGCCAGAGCCCTGCAGAAGAAATTAGTCAGTAGAGAAAATAATGATACAGAGAAACAGAAAGAGGCAGAGATAATAAAACATGTAACTCTAGGGGAGAAGATGGATGTAGTAGCTCTCGAGCAATTTTCCAGTCCCATGGAGTGTGGATATGTCCCCTCCACCGTAATACAGGCTTCCATGGGGTTCTTCGCCATCTTGAAAATTGCCTCCTCCCATGCCTTGTCCTTGAGCTTCTTTAGGTGAATTTCTGTTCCTTACAGCTAAATGAAGATTGAAAAATATGATGGACGGTAACATTCCTTCTTGAAGGAGCACACCCCCCCAGGCAGACACCCATGAGCTGAAAGGGCACATCCACAGTATTGGTTCAAAACAAACACCGATGACCAGTGATCTCGTGAAACGTAGGCTTTTTATTGTTCCCATCAGCGCTGTGTACCTCTGACAACTTATTAAACTTTTTAATCATTTCTTTAGAGTTACAGAAAAAAATCCGTTTGAAAAAGATGACAGTTGCCTCTATACAAATAGTAGAGAGAACAATAAATTATGAATACTTAATATTTTGTATACATTACTGTTCATAATGTTATACTAAATGAGGTTAAAATCAGTGGCCAACATCAAATGTTGACATGGAGTAAACAGTATGACCTGCAGAAAGGTAGATAATCCCAAGCAATAAAATTAAACCTGAAATTTCATTTCCCGTGGGCTTGAAGGTAATTTTCTGGTTGTATTCAGCAGACTTCAAAGACTTGATTATTTTTGAGGGCACTGTTTTCTGATAAATCATTATTTAATATTATTTGTATGTGTAGTTTTCACATTTTTTTCTCCATATTTACTGGGGGATGAAGTGCTTAGCTAATCCCTTGGGACATCTAACTTAAGTTTCAATTTACATACTTGAAAAAATATGAAATTATTAGGTAACATTGAACATTTTAGTGATACAAATATAACACAATATATAAATTTATAACATGGAGAAATCAGCATTGAACTAGGAATCACAAGGCTTTAGTTTTAGTCTCAATTCTATCCAATTAATCACTTAGGTCATCCTGGGCATAGCTCTATCTTTCTGAGCTTTTATTCTCAACTCTATTAAGGCACAAGAACACCTACTCTAAGGGCATCTTATCAAATCAGACATTTGAAAGCTAAAGAGCTTTATAGATCACATGCCTTGAACTATTATAAAGATAGCGGTGACAAGAAATAGATGTATGGTATATCTTTTGGCCGTCCAAGAATTTGATATAAGATTATCATCATATACATGAATATCTGAATATACTGTTTCTTTTGCGTTAAATGTTTTGCCCACTCGTGAGTCTCCATTGCCATTTATAGCAATGATTAACCAAAGCATCTGTCGAACAAAAGAGAGTATTTAGAAGTGAGGGTGATGAGAAAAGGCTAGATTCTTAATATAAAACAGAGTTAATAGGATTTATGAAAGAACAAATATGGGATATGAAAAAAAAAAAAGGAATCCAGACTTCTCAAAAATAGCTGACAGTCGTCCTTCAATGACCATCTCAACTCAACCTCTAATAAATAAAATGCTGCCACAAATTCTATTTGCTAATTTAATAAGTATTTATGGAATACCAGCTTGGTATTCAGTACTTTGCCAACCCTTGGGTGTAAATCAGAAAATAAGCCAGACTCCCAGCAGTTGAGATTGTAAGTCATACTGGATGAGAAAAACGGTTTGGTACAGTACAGTGAAAGATAACTGTATTTTTTTAGAATATATTTATTTATTTATTTTAGAGAGAGAGAGAGGGAGGGGGCAGAGGGAGAGGAAGAGAGAGCCCCCAGCAGACTCCATGCTGAGTGTGGAGTCGATGCAGGACAATCCCACAACCCTGAGGCCACTACCCGAGCCAAAACCAAGCCAGAAGCTCAACTGACTGCACCACCCAGGTGCCCCAAGATAACGGTACTGCACACAAGAGAGGCACCTAGCACAACTGTTTCCCACAGGAAAGTGACAGCAGAAGGAGAAAGGTGTGGTAGCCAGAGAAGGTGACGTGGGAGAGCAGTTCGGGGAAGGAATCATGTGCATTCCCTTAGGATATGCAATTTGTTCTGCTTTTTAATGAAATTTATATGCAATATGTGGAAAATAATATAAGCAGCTATAATGTGGTATGGGCTTGACCTTGTCTTTAAGTGTTTAAGGAATTCTGAAACAGAGATTATTGTGAGGATTCTGATAAAGTTCTCAGACTTCAGTGTTGAGAAGAGTGTTGAAAGATGGGCAGGAATTGAGTTGGCGGAGAGGATAGAGGACCATGCGTGCTGCTCCATAATCTTTCCCCAGCAGGCTCTATACATACGTACATATATGTATATAAATATATATGGATATATATACATGTTATTTTTCTTTTCTCAAGTATATTGTAGGATTTTTGTAAGCAAAACTCATATGCTTTTCTTTTATATCCTTTATAATTTCTAATGCTTTGCTGTTCACAGAATAGTATAATTTTTTTTCTCAGTGTTTGATATTTTTGTGCATCTTAAGTCTGAGAGTTAGAAATTAGAAATTCTTGGCCTCGCTTTCTGTACAGCAAAAGTCCAAAAATTCAGAAAATTCCAAAGGTATGGCATCTGATGCTTACTCATTTGCCCCCAAAGCAAGTAGCTGTGATAACTTTGAGTAGCGTCTTGGTATTTTTACTCACTCACTAGATTCATTGGTAAGTTTTTTGGATGTATGTCCTTATCAAACCTTATTAGTGAATCTGTGTCCTCATGATGCAGTTTGGAAGTCAAATATTGAACTGTAGTGTGAGTATCTCAAAGTATTATTTTACTTGTCACCCTTTCATAGTTTATCATGGCTTAAAGCAATAGTAAGGATGGAATTAGTGACCAAAGTATGAAATAAAGTATGTGATCTTGATAATACATCAAAAGTCAGAGCCAATAGAGCAATTTAAACATGTCAAAAGAGAAATGAATTAATCTAAGAATTTGATATAAGATTATTGTCATATACATGAATATCTGAATATACTGTGAATATGTTATATCAAAAAATTTCAGACTAAGTTACAAATACAATAAGAGTTTTATTCATTTGTTTCTATCAATACAATATCATAACTTAAAATTTGCTTAACAAAATGTCTACAGAGGATTACTTCAAATATAAGTTATCATGACATGAAGGTAAGCATATTATAAGACCTTAAATTAATACCTGTATTTTATCAATAGTTGCTGGTTTATAAAGACATTGTATTGAATTCAAGATAGTAGCGATAGCGAATATTCTTTGAATATATAGGCTTCTTAAATTGAAAACAGGATATATAATATACAATATCTCAAATGATTTTGGAATTCAAAATCCAAACTCTTTTTAATTCAACAATTTCAGTACATTAAAGATATCTGGAAGACATAAGAATTTAATTAACCTATTTTTTCATCTATAAAATAAGAACAACAATCCCTACATTGTAAATCTATGATTAGGATTAAATAAAATAATTTCTATGAGATGTCATGATTAGGATTAAATAATTCATATAAAATGCCTGCTTCCTCTGAGGGTGCAGTCATGACTTGTTATTATTTTTAATAAAAGCTAATATGTTGGCAAAACTGTGGCAAATAGATCAGTGGGTGCCAAGGTTTTGGGCAAAGGGAAGGATGAACAAGGGGGGGAACAGGAGAATTGTATGGTAGGGAAACTATTCTGTATGATACCATAGTGTTGGATACATGTCACTATACATTTGTCAAAACCCATAGAACGTACAACACTAAGAGTGAACCCTGAGGTAGGTTATGGGCTTTGGTTGATAATGATATATGTTGATGTTGGCCCATCCATTGTTACAGATGTGACACCCTGGTATGTACGGGATGTCCATGGTAGGAAAGGCCTGGGGGCAGGGGATGTATGTGGGAACTCTCCACTTAGTTGTGCTGTGAATCTAAACGTGCTTTAAAAAAATAAAGTCCATTAATTTTTTTAAAAGGATCGCCTCCCCCCAAAGCTAAGGAGCACAGAACACTGATTACTTTAAAAAGTATATTCTAAGTGTTTTATGGATATTATTTATTTAATCTTCATATCAACCTTATGAGGAAGCTAAAGCCCAGAGTAGATGAGTACTCTCACACTCCATTCTAAATAATAGAGCCTGGATTTAAACCACTACACTATACTGCTTATGAATTGAAACCACTTTCAATGACTAATGCATAAAAACATTAAATCACAAAAGCAATGGTGATATGAAGAATAACTGAGTCGGGTCCCTAGAATACTATCCAAGGGTCCCCAGATTTGATAATTCTCCATAGTCCAGTCTAATTCAAAATCAATTATTGGAATTCTTATGAATAATATATCCCAAATTGATGGATTCAGACAGGAAGGGCTGTCCAGCCTTCCATTTGGGGGACTGTGAAAAGTATAAGGAAATTTGAAAACCACTTCTCAAAACAATGTTTTGCCAGGATTGTTCTTGCCATTTACCAATGAGGAAATTGAGGCTATCAGAGATTCAGTAACTCACCTTGGCTAGAATCTTGTATGGATCAAGATAGAGTATAAATAAAATAAGGAATACCTGGAAGGTTATCCAGGTAGTAATTGCAGGGGATGTGTTCCAGACCCAGAGTTCTCCAGGGAAGTTCTCTTCGCTAGACTGATCACCATGGGCTCTAAGTAAAGCTTTGTGAATAGAATTGTCCTACGTGGACTGTCCCTCCTCCAGGTATTATTAACTCCAATATGAAATTAAAAGACTGAAAGAAATCATTCTCAGTTCAACAGAGTAGTCACGTGAGGCATTTGTGCACATACAGGACTTTACAAAATTTGAAGGTATGGAGGGATTTCTGTTGCAGCAAAGCAAACTAGAACTTGACTATTACAAATCTTCCCTACTGACGGCCCCTCAGTCATTTTGCCTGCACTCCTATCTTCTCACTCTGTCCATCCCTTCCCAGACTCTTCTGCTATTTTTTTACTTGTCATATTTGTCACTTCTTATGCAAAGTGATCTAGCTCTTCTCAGCCCCAACCCCAGTTCTATCAGCGTCTAATAGAGAGAGCCTTGGCCAACGCTTTGAAATACGTTTATAAGGGGTCTCCTCTAACTCAGATTTAGGCCACAGTTTCCTCCGGGTTCTATCCACTGCTGGTGGCTATTTCTCCAGTTACATATTCATCAAGATGTTTCACAAATAATAAAGAAAAACAGTCTAATAAATTTGCTCTAATTGTCTTTTATACTCCAGTTGTGAATATTTTAAAGAGTGTGTTTTAGGGTGAGAAAAGCACTTTCTAGAAAATATTTGGAGGAAAAAAACGATTAAAATTAAGTGGAAAGTTAAAGAACCTTCTGTGTGTGTACTAAAACATGTCACTCTGGGGCATATTTTAGGGGCCCATTAACATATGCAGCAGGTGGTTGAATGCATAAGTTTTAATTCCAAGGCAAATGTTAATGGAGCACCAGAATATGCCCTGTTGGCTCCTAAGGCTGAATTTTGGTGTGATGATATCTGCAACGACACCTAATTGAGAAGCTAAAGTTTGCAAAATATTGCAATTTATCGATTACATATGTCAAATTTCATGGTCAAAATCTATTTTTTTTCACATGGAGTAATAAAAATGGGCTCAGCTTTAAATAATGTAATGACACGCATCGTATCCTGCCTCCCTACTAAATACTAATGAAATTGAACAGGAAGCTTATGAAGGGATATCCCCGCTCTCAGTATTGAAGAAATTATTTTAAAATATTTGACTCCATCTTACCCAAGTGAGTAAAAAATATACAATTCAGAAAGCAACCACATTAAGCCAACCACACCAAAAAAAATCATTTTAATATTTTAATAGATGATATCTGATTGGTTTTATTAAAACGCAACATACTTACTTTTAAAAATGGATTCTTATAGCTAATTAAATGGTTAACTTTGCTTTAATCATAAGCACAACTAAACTGTGAATATAAACCATAAATGTAAAAAGAAGAAAATATCAAAGACATTTTTTACACTTGAAGCCGCATCCATAAGATGGTAGCAGTAAATAGAAGGCATTCAAATATTTATTAAATGAAAAAATGAGCAGATAAGTGAATATTGTGATTAAACGTCTTATTAATGATAAGTACCTACAGAATCATTTTTTTCTTATCAATAGACATTTATTTTGCATTCTCTATATATAAGCACTCTGTCCAATGTAACCAGAAAGAATTATGGGACCTATTTTCTCTCCTCAAGGAACTTAGAGTCTTATTTGTAGGAAAAATGCAGAGATCTGATATTTTTAGAATTTCTTTGAGTACAGTAGGTAATTTGTAGAAAATGATACCTGAGAGAGCATGAATACTGCCTATCCTCTGGATGTGTTCACTTCTGTCAATCTGGAAAAAATAATGAGCATAGATATCTGGCTTTCTACCAATAGTAAGTTCCATGTGTGAGTGGTTGGCAGGTGAATTTTGTACCATGGAAAGACACAGTTAGAATGATGCAAAGCACACTGCTACTGGTCTGCTCAAACCTTGACTGTTAACCACTCTTCAAGGTCCATATTTTGGAGATCTTCTCTACTGAGAAATCTCCTTCACTCCCATGACTTCCACCAGCATAGAACGGCCAAGGATTTCTAGATTTTCATTTAAAACAGACTTCTCCCCAAGCTCCAGATCTAACCACTCTCCTCTTCTTGTGTTGTTTCCTCTTCTTCATTTTACTGTAATCTTTCCCTTAGAGAAGAAACTGTATCATGGGGGGAAGAACAATCAGATGAGAAGGTTTTCCACACCTAATTATATTGATGGTGTCTTGTCTTTTTTTTTTTTTAATAGTTTTATTTGTTTATTTTTGAGGGGGGGTACAGGAAGGGGGACAAGTGGATTCCATGCTGAGCACTAGTCTGACACAGAACTGGATCTCAGGACTCTGAGATCATGAGCTGATCCAAAATCAAGAGTCAGAAGCTTAACTAACTGAGCCACCCAGGCACCCTAAAAGGCAGTTTTTCTAAGAAGACAGTAATTTGAGGATCACCTGTGGATTTCGGTTATTCATGCTATCTCCAAGTGTAAATTATTTTTATTTAAAGCTTACCACACTTTTTATGTCTTAATTTAACTTTTTAAAATCAGTCATTTAGTGAAGTTGCCTTGGGACAAAATACAGAATCTAAACATCAATTAATAATCAAATACAAATAAAGTCCAGACAAAATAGCATAGAGTTAAAATACTGTGCTTAATAATAAGTTTTGTCAGTGAAGATGATATTTAATAAGGAGAGAGAGTTCATGATATTCAGGGTTATAATGAAAGTGGCCAGAAGTCAGTAGAGCTTCTGTGGCACCATATGATCCCATTCAACAGACCCTTGATGTGAGTTTCTCAGTGTATTTTTCTTCAAATCAGGATTTTGAATGGGATGATCAATAGCATTCATTTTTAAGGCTGTTGATTGTTTCCTAAATCACTGATTAAAAAAGGTTCCCCAGGAAAAGAAAGTTGTCAATTATCACTCTCACTTCTACTTCATTTTTCCATTATTATGTCATTCCTGTTGATAGTATCCGCAATTGTAGATTCCTTCATTCCAAAGACATTTATTTTGAATATCTACTCAGGAAGGAAGGAAGGAAGGAAGGAAGATAGGAAGGAAGGAAGAAGGCAGGCAGACAGGCACGCAGGCAGGCAGGCAGACACGGAAAGGCAAATGGAAATTTTTCCTTGCATTTAAGAATCCCAATCAAGTTGGTAAAAGATCTCTAGTCTTCTTCAGTGGCTAAGATCTGTCTGACTCCATGTCCCGATATTGTTATAACCTTCAGAACTAGGAAAATTAACTCCTCTTTTTGAGCATTTTGGAATAGTTCTGCCTTTAGTCAGAGAAGATTTAAAAAGACCTATCCATTGTTCAAGGGTAGGTTACCCAGTTGGGATGGCTGCTGGTTTTGCTCAGACCTTGTACCTCATTCGACCTAGGAATGAAGTCCTTGTCTTATTTCCCACACAAAGATTTCTACTTTATGTTTAGTAATTCCCACTTTACTCAGGGCTGTGGTTCTGACTTGCTCTGTAAACCCTTCAAATGTTGGAGCATTGCCCAAACCCAGCCCAGACTGCAGGATCACCAGCTCCCATTGCTGCCCTTTCTATGAGTTCTTTGTGTTGATTGCCTGCTCGTTCTCCTGGTCTTGGCCTCAGCAAAGCCTGTACACCTTCCTAACAAATGTCTTTTGCCCTAGTTGCCTGTCCCTGGAACTTACCACATTGGCATCCTCTTCTGGGTCTCTCTAGTCTGAGCGTATGCCCAGCCAGGCCTTCCTGTAGTTGAGGGGAAGGCAAATAGTTTCACAAACCACTTAAGGGAAACATCAAATCAGACTGGTTGCTGGGATTCTGGACATCATGTGTTCTAGAGAGATGACTGATTCCCTACAGGAGCAGGCATTTGAAATTCCCAATTGAGTTCTTCATTTTCTAGAACTCTCTGCCTGCCTTGAGTTCCAAAGTTCTGATCCCGGTATCTTGCCGCCACGGTAGTGTGTAGATTGGGGATCCAGAGAGAAATGGGTGGCAAACAGAAAGAAACCATGTGACAAAGCTGAAGACCACTTGCTCCTCCAAAGCAGCTTGAGTCTCCCTGCCTGGGCTGCCAAGTGAGGCAAGTGATTAATGGAGAGATGTCAAAGAGATAATTCTTCTAGCTGGGAAGAGTGGGGAAGGATTTTTTTTTTTTTGAAGAATTATTAGACATTGAGTGGAAGGAGAGCAAGAAAAAGGAACTTGTCGAGGTTGTCAAAGTGCCAAGAAGAAAGAGTTGAGCCCCCCCACCCCCCGCAGCCACACCCCACCTGCCTCCATCCGCACCCGCCCCTTGCTGCCTTCCGGTGTGACGGGAGCTACCTCCCCCGTTATAAATAGCAGCACAGATGCTGACAGAAAAATGCTCCCTTAATTACCATACAAACTGCTTTACTTGAGTGAACCGTTTAAAGCAGCCTCCAAAGGAAGTTCACTCAAGCAATTCCGTAGATTACAGCTAATGAACAATATTTCCTCGCACCTATTTAGTGCTCATTAAAATGTAAAAGCCTTTCATTTTAAACAGACGCACAATAAATAATTCCCCTCTCCCTCTCTGTCTCTGAGCGGCCAGAATAAAAGCAGGGAGGAGGGGGAGCTGAAGGGGCAGCGCTGGCCTGGGGGCGGGGGCAGGAAGGGAGGCGGGAGGCAGAGAAGCAGGAGGAGGGGATGGGAAAGGGGAAATCTCCTAAAGAGCTGGGGGCTCATTAGTATCCCGGGGAAGCCACAGCTTGTCTGGTCAGAGGGATGCCTGTGTTGGGGTTCAACGGACAGATGCAGGGACCCACTCATCCAGAAGAGCAGACAAGCAACGAAGTGGGGGCTGAGAAGGGCCGACTGAGGATAGACCTGGGGGGTGGGTAGAGCCCTTCCAAAGTGATAAATACCAGTGCTGTTTCTTTGGACTGTCCAGTGTTGATCCCCCCCCCTCCCGCCTTATTTATTTTTAGGCTGCAGGTGAAGAGACGAGTCTCAGATAAGCCTTGAGAGGCTACTTGTTGCCAGCAGGAACAGAGAGAATCTGCAGAAGGTTTGCTTGGTCTGGCAGGGTTGCAGACCACCGCCTCTCCTACTTTGATGGCGTCAGGCACAAGGCACAAAAGATGGAGGCCTTCTTTGTGTGTCAGTCCCTGGAAGTGGAGATGGTGGCGAGTAAGGTAGATTTCTGGAACACTGGGTCTGGTCCTTTTGAACTAAACATCAAAGGAAAGTGGACCCAGGACTTTGTGGGATAGATGCCTTGAGTGGATTTCAGAAACCTCTGCTTTATACTAAAAAAATCTTTTCACCTTTAACAGAGCTGTTAATCCCAGAGACTGGTGGGACCAGAGTAATGGAAATGTTCCTGATGGTGCATCTATAGTGAGGGGGGGAGCCCAAGAGAATCCTCTGTCCCCAGATCAGCAGACACAAATGAAAGTGACAAAACTAGCATGTCTCGGTATTCTGGGATGTGGTATGTAGTTAAGTTGGCTTAATGGTCAGGACTAACAAAGAGATTTCTTTTCTTTTCTTTTCTTTTTTTAAAATTTTTCTCTTCATTACAACAAACCAACAGGAGCACCTGGGTGGCTCAGTCGTTAAGCATCTGCCTTCGGCTCAGGTCATGGGTCCCGGAATCCGGGGAGCCCCACATCGGGCTCCCTGTTCAGCAGGAAGCCTGCTTCTCCCTCCCTCTCTCACTCCCCCTTGCTTGTGTTCCCTCTCTAGGTGTCCGGCAAATAAATAAATAAAATCTTTAAAAACAAACAACAGTGAATAAGGGATTTTGATTCTATTAAGGACCATTGTCTTTTTAGCAAAATAGACAACACACCTTTTGACTTATTGAGTGGGCATGAAAATGCAGAGAAATTGTCATTTCAAGTAGAAAAGATAACTGAAAACCACCATCTTTTGTTCTACACAGCATGCATTCATTACCCAAGTATGGAGTGCCAGACTATGCCACGTGCGGAGGATACAGAAATGAATAAAAGATGTTTCTGGAAGGAGCCCACAGACATATATAAAACGTCATTTATGCTATTACAGGAATATGGACAGAGTGCTGTAGGGGCTGAAACAGGCCAGGGCAGGGAGAGGGTCTAGATTATTACATGGAAATTTGACATTTTATAACTGTAACTGTACCCTTATCCCCGAGCTCAGCAAATACTTGTTGATTCTTGGTCTGGTCTCATTCACAGAAACTAAATGTTTGTTAGGAGGCAGCTATAGGGAGACACATATAGAGAGAAGGGGATGAAGGCATACATTTGAACCAGTTTCTGTGAACATGAAGAAGAGAGGAGGAAAGAAAAATCAAGTCTCTACTTAGCTTTTCACTAAGGTCATTTGAAAACAGTCTTCAACACCCATCTCATTTGCTTTTTTTAATGCCTGCCACTTCAGTGTTGTATTCAAAGTGATTAATTAGTTTGTAGTGAAGGTTTATTAGGCAATCTTTCTGTCAATCAAAAATCACTGGAGTCTCAGGACAGAATAAGGAGCACCCAGAAATCTTCTAATACATCATTATTGTATTCAAAAATAGGCACAATCCTAAAACTTGAGAATATATAGAGGAGTTAATGTGGATATTATTAAAGTTGACATGAGTTATTTGGCCCTCTTGAATATTTATGGTTTATTTTCTATTAGGATAAATTCATTTCCAAAGTAGGAATCAATCTTTCATATTTTTTTCTGCACTACAGATTTAAACAGAGCATATTTTCACTTTTCTTCTCATTCACACCCATAAACATGCGGGAAACATATTGTAACAAAGTCCAATACTTGCTTAAAGCTATGTTATACTTTAAACCAAGGTAAATCGAGGGAATAATAATATATCTAGGACTCAAAGATATTTCCCCAGTTAAGAGTACATTTGCATTATGCTACTGTAGAAACCGTAGTTGCATTTCCTAAGTAATTGACCATTCCTTGATACATATTTTTCTCACATGTATATATAATTAATTTGAATTTATTACCTTTAAATAAAAATTTTACCACAATAATTTTCTTCCTTTGCAACCCTTGAAACTCAATGTCCTTTAAAGAATTTTAGGAAAATTGGTAGTAAACATCACTCCTTAGTTTCTGTTTTTATATGGGAATAATTATGTAGTTGTAATAGGGCACTGGAGGTAGTGAACAAAAGAAGAAAACTATTCTTTGGGGCTTTTTCATTTGCACTGTTAGCTGTTTTCCCTTATTTCTCTATCAACTACAAAGTTAAGAGATATCTTTCTCCTAACAAATATTAATATAGCAAAGGAAAAGTCAAAAAATAGTGAGAATTCAATAAATAGTAAATGTTGTCTTAACTACTTCTTACTGACAGAAGTGTCTTTCACTTAAAAGAACTTTTAAAATTAAATTGCAAACTGCAGTGGTGTATTGCTGATAACAATAGGGATATGAAATTCTTTCATGCTAAAATGTTAATATGGCATTTTGGCATCATTCGTGCCTTTCACTTAATATGTTGTGTTGCCTCTTTGAGTCAGTGCTCATTTCTGTGGATGTTATAGATCAGATTATCTGAAATACTGCACAAAATACTTTTTCAGAAGATAGAGCTCTTAGTTTGACCATGGGAACTGAAAAAAAAACTGATAAATTATCCATATAAATAACACACACACACACACACACACACACACACACACACACACACACACACACACTGTTTAACTGGTACAAATCAATAATCCATGGCCAGAATTTTGTTTTTTAATTTTCCAAGTAAGGACCAACAAACAGTAAGTGACATCGAATCAGAAACTCTGGGATATAGCTTCAATCACTTTTAAATTCCCCCAAATGCCTACATTAAAAAAAGACAATAGATTTCATTGATTTACAAAGGCCCATATAAATATAGATATGCTTTGGCCAGGGAATTGTAAATTTAGTCTCAGGTGGGCTCACATACAACCTGAAATGAATCTGCAGAGAGAGTGAGAGTCTGAGTGGTACAGATTCAGTGGCTCCAGGGGAAATTTGTTAGAGATCATTCTGAAAGTCAGCACTGCTGGAAAAATAAAAGATCCCCCTTCAAAAAGGGGAAAGAAAACACAAACACAAAACAAAAGAACTCATCCCACATCGTGTGCAAATGATTCCCCCCCCCTCCAACCAGCACCACTTTAATATAATATTTCTTATATTTGCCCTTCCTTCTGCTCCGTGGATTTTCAGAAAAGCATTGTGGAGCCATTTAGAATTATGATTTTATGTATGCGACTCAAAGTGGCAATCCAGGCCGTCTTGGTGTGTGGAACGGGAGGAGCGAGAAACAAAAATTGAGCAGGCTATCTTACTTGTCTCATTTGCCAGGCCCCATGACAAAAAAAGCAAATGAGTTGTTCAGTTGAGATCCTTCAGAAAGAGGTAATAACAGCGTTGGGTCCATGGGCGCGCGCGCGGGGGACAGGCTACCCCGCACGGCCCTGCGAGATGGATGATCCTGATGGCCAAACACACACATCCTGCCTGAATATGAACAACAGATTTGTCAGTGTGTGACAGGCTCACAGCCCAGCTCGCAGCTGCTTGTCCGCTGTGGTTACATCAGTACCTTGTCTAAGCATTCAGCAAAGAGGCAATCTGCTTCCTCCGTTCGCGGGAGGCAGGTTGCCAGTTAAGAAACAAGTCTTGGCTTCAGGCTGCGGTGCCAGAACACATTGAAAAGATGCAATTTAAACCCATGTGGGCTCCTCCGGCAACATATCACAGGCCTGGGAAGTTCAGTCCTCCAGATTAGATTTGTAAAAGAAAGAGGATAACTCAAAATGAGATCTGTGCTGGCAAAACATGAAATTTGACACCCCCCGCCCCACCCCCCCCAAGCAAGTGTCTCAGCAGAACTTGGTTAGGAGAGAAATGTGGGCTTGACTCTCTGGAGCGCTCGGTGGGGCCCAAGCGGAAGTTTGCTCCTGCAATGTTATTTGGGGACTAGTGGAAAACGTGTAGGTGACAATATACCCGAGCTCATAAAACCTCCGGAATGGATGATGGGGATGAAAAGTTTTGTTTCTTGGGCGCCTGGATGGCTCAGAGGGTTAAAGCCTCTGCCTTTGGCTCAGGTCATGATCTCAGGGTCCTAAGATGGAGTCCCACATCGGGCTCCCTGCTCCCTGGAGAGCCTGCTTCCTCCTCTCTTTCAGCCTGCCTCTCTGCCTACTTGTGATCTCTCTCTCTCTGTCAAATAAATAAAATCTTTAAAAAAAAGTTTTGAGTTTTTGCAGGTTAGGCTATGTTAATAGAGTTGACAATCTATAATGAAATATTTAACAAGATAAAAATTGTAGACATACTTATTTCAGACTTCATTCCGGTCATTGTAAAGACTATGTCTTAAGTATATGAAACTCTTTCACTCTAGTTCTAAAACCTATAGAAGTGGTTCAGAAAAATTAGAGATGAAGTTCCTAAGGAACCGCACAATCTATTTTTAAGTGTCTAAGAGAATGAATTAAATGCATTATGTTAAATGGAAAAAAGTGGAAGAAGCAATGAATTTCAGGGAAAATCACCAGTTTGTTCTGGATACTGTAGATGGTTAGAGAAGTTCAAGCATCACTTACTATGCTGAGTAGCCTGATTTAGCATACATGGGCACTCTCCCACAGGTTGGGTCTAGGAAGGAAAAACTCAAAAGGATTTACACCATGGTCTTTAATGGCTCCTTCAGAGCCGTTAGGCCTGTCAAGCCATTAATAAGCAGTATTTAAGAGTCCCTAAGTACACATTTGCACAACAGTCCCCAAGGACTTGGGGAAAGCTATTATAGTTTGTTGGATCAATAATTATCATCATTTCATTCAAGTCCACTGCAAAATGAAGAACTAGCTATGGGGTCTCGTGGCATCTTTGCCCCAGGTAACAGTGTGGTGGTGTAGGTCTTGGTAAAGTTCCAAGGACTTTGCCCTCTGGAATCCCTGGAGACCAAGGTCCCACATACCATCTGTATCCATTTGATTTGCCTTGTGTAGAACTCAGGAGTTGCCAACATCCTTTAAGTTTGAGGCACCCTTACTAAGTAAGGGTAAGTAATCACAAAACTATGTTACAAAGCATTAATGAAAATTTAGGTAGAAGGACTATGCCTTTTTGTTTCTGCTAAAATATACCAGTTCAAATATCTAGTTCTAGAAGACTAGTTGAATAAGTTATTATGCTTAAAGGGATGTTCTGTGGCCAGAAAAAAATAGTATTGTAGGAGAGACACAAAGAAATGTTCCTGATATTCTCAAGTGAAATAAAAAAAAGCATCTTATGAAACTATATGTGAGGTGTTTTTTTAAAAAAATGATGTACAACAAATTAGATGATAGATGGATGACTGGATGGATTCCTGGAAGAATATTCCTGGAAGGATATATTCTACACTGTCAAAAAAATAGATATAGAGAATAGGGTACAGGACATTTTTGTGTTCTTTGTGCTTTTCTGTATTTCTGAGATTTTTCTCCATGATGGTGTGGTGGCTTTTCTATTAGGAGAACATGCTATAAGAATAAAAAACTGTCAGCAGTGAGGTTGCATTTAATTAATCAATCAATCAATCAATCAATCAATTAATTTATGGTTTTATTCATTTATTTGACAGAGAGAAACACAGCCAGAGAGGGAACACAAGCAGGGGGAGTGAGAGAGGGAGAAGCCTCCCGGGTCGGCATCATGACCTGAGCCGAATGCAGACACTTAAGGAACTGAGTCACCCAGGTGCCCTGAAGTTGCATATTTAAATGATTGAAGTTTTCCCACTTACTTAATTGCTACTCTTTTAAAAATTTTTATTAGATATTTGTGCTAGACATAATGTAAAAATATAATATAAAACATCACAAGTCAAACGCCTCAGATTGCCTTTTACTTTTGTTTTTTATTGCATGATATGCAAATGTTTTCACAAAGACTCCTGAAATATGTATACTAAAAAATATTTTTGCTAATTACGTTAGAGTTGGTGCTTTGATCCCATTTCAATCCTCCAAGTATTTTTTTTTTTGGAGCCATCAAATGAATTGTTATTTAAAAACTGTGATGGATTTTCCCTTATGCCTTTTTTTAAAATGTGTTTTAGGTTACAAAAGTTAGTCCTTTATGTAAAAAACAAGCCAACAGTGTCTCACCCTCTTTCTAGTTGGACCCACCTGAGATAATGAGGGAACCAGCCTCTTTTCATATTTCCCCCATGTTTGTTTAAATATACTTATACAAAGTCTTTCTTCATAAAACTAAAATAAGCTTATAATAGAAATAGTACTCTGCATAAGTCCTTCATTCATTCAATATATCATGTGGGCCTTTTGAAACCCAAACACTTAGATCCTTATACATACTACATTCAAGAGGTAGTTAGTATTAAATGATATATCTGAATGATAATTTATTCAATTGAAGGGTATTCAAGTTGAAACCAGTTTATGCTTTTACAATTTTGTAATATGTCTTTGTACTTATATCAATATCTACCACTGCTTTGTATCCCAGATGTGAAATTTGCCCATTTTGCATTTTATAAGATATTGCCATATTACCTTCCAAAAATGTTATAGCCATTCACCTACAGTGTAGGAGAAAGCCTGTTTCCTCTGATATTTGCCAGCACTGGGCATTACTAGTTCTCCATTTATCTGATGGATAAATAATGGTACCTTCTTGTTTTGATTTGCATTTCCACAACTACCAGTAAGGTTATCTTTTTTTTTTTTTTTAAGATTTTATTTATTTATTTGACAGAGAGAAACACAGCCAGAGAGGGAACACAAGCAGGGGGAGTGAGAGAGGGAGAGGTAGGCTTCCTGCAGAGCAGGAAGCCCGATGTGGGGCTTGATCCTGGGACTCTGGGATTATGACCTGAGCCACCCAGGTGCCCCAGCTGGTAAGGCTATCTTGATCTTAGGACTCTGTTTACCTTAAGAAGCTCCTGTCTCCTACAAATTTAGGATGCATGGGCTTAACCTTGAGCTGGAAGTCAAGGGCTTCCTTGACTTCCGACTATGCGACTCAACACTGGGTCACCAGTGCCTGGACATGTTCTTGACCTTAATAAACACTTAATAAGTATATGTTTAGTATTATAATTTGTGCATTATATTCTTAGAACTGCATATATTGGCAAAAGAATATAAAATAATGTGAAAACATTTTTAATTATTTACTCAAAAATATTTGAAAAGGTCTCCTGCATCTATATATTCCCAATTGGACATTCCAAAAGTACCTTCATTTCAACATGTCTGAAATCCTCTGTCTTCTCAAACGGATCTTGCTGGGTACCCAATCAATGCCCAATTTAGAAAACTCAGATTTTTTCTCGTATTTCCAACTCTCTGTCTTTGCTCTCTTTTCATATGTCCTCAACACCGGTCCATTCACGGTCCTAAACACCTCCTGATTTGGTTCCCTATTCTTGATCTAACATCATCTCTAACTTAATTTAGACATTTCCCATTTTTAGACTATTCTTTTTTTTTAGACTATTCTTAATAATAGCTCCAGGAAAAGAAGGATATAATTTAGTCTATTGCTGTTATCGCCAGCATTTAAATTAGAGACCCACTGACTGCTGTAGGTATCTTTATATATTTATTGAATAAATGTGTAGTCTCTTAAATGTGCTAATTCTCTCTTTTCACTCAATCTATCTTCCAAAGTACTGCCAGGTTTGTTTTAAAAGAGGAGTGTGGTGATGCATTATGGTCTAGCAGTTAAGAGTATGGGCAGTAGTTTTAATCATAGCTCTATAATTTATAGTGGCCTTTGGCAGTTTATTTCAATTTTCCATGCCTCAGTTTCCCTATCTGTAAAATAGAAATGCCTCAGTTTCCCTATCTGTAAAATAGAAATATTGCAGTACTAAGCATAACACATTGTTGTGGGGAGTCGTCATAGCGCATGGAACATGGAGCATGATGCCTCGAAGAGAGTATGTGTTTTCTGTTAGTCATTCCCATCGTCCTGATCGCCATTGGGATTAGTCTTGACCCTCTGCTTGAGAAGCTTTATTGACTCTCACTCCCCACTATCTACAGATTGGAGGTTGAAATCTAGTATTCTCAGAGTGGAAGACGTGGTTTTTCTCTGTCTGGTCTCACTTGACCTCCATCATTATCTTATGCCACTGTTCCCCAAACCCTCCATTCTACTCTTATCAGACAATTTATCCTTCCTAAAAATAGAACATGCTCTGACAACTCTCTGCTGTTGAGATAGGGAAAGATGAAGGATGCCATAAAAATCTGCTTTTTACTCTCTTTCCTGCTTCTATACTTGCTAGGACCTGCACCTTCCACCCCCTCTCCAATTTACACATGCCTTATAATGCAAACAGTGTATGCCCTCCTTGTAAGGGACAAGGAGTTAGTAATTTCTTTAGACTAGATAATAACTAAGGAAGGACCAACTGGAGGAAGCCATTATATGCATCTTCTAGACCCCCAGGACTGCCCCAAGTACTGAATATTCTGTCCCCTAGTTAATAGCTGTTAATAAAGGATAGAAACCAACCCCCAAGGTTCTCTCTCTCTTGCCTGCTGTCATCTCTTGGGAGTGTATCTTTCACTTTAATATGCTTTGCTGCCTCTGCTAGTTACCTTTTGTGCTACATGTCTATCCTTGAATTCTTTCTCATGACAGGACCGAGAACCTTTGGCAACCCCTTCAAGTCTGGTTGGATCAAGGCTCCAGGGCAAGGGGTCTCTCCAGTTTACCCAGCAACAGTGTCAGCATCAAATAAAATAGCAGATAATATCACAAAGGTGACAAAAACGGACTGAATGTAACATTTTGAGCTGTTTGCTGGCCACTGTAATGTCTCTTCTAAAGACAAAATAAAATAATTTTTGTTTACACGGCATGGTCTCTTGAGATGTCATTTTTAATTGAGAATTATCCTATTTGCTATAGCCTCGATGTAACAAAGCTCCAGCCAACTGTTAAGAATTAACTCTACCATGTACAGATTAAAAATACAGTTGGAGCTGTCACATAGTATTTCTAACGTAAGTATTTCCATTTGGATGAAGGCCTAAAGAACTTGAGAGTTTATTTTATTTATTTATTTTTTTCTAAGAAATATTTATTAATTTATTTTAGAGAGGCAGGGAGGGTGGCAGAGGGAGAAGGAGAGAGAGAGAGCCTTAAGTAGACTCTCTGCTGAGCAGGAAGCCCAACAGAGGGCTCAATCTCATGACCTTGAGATCATGACCTGAGCTTAGCCGGGTCAGACCATCAAAGCACAGTGCCACCCAGGTACACTGAAAGTTCATTTCAAAAGAGCAACTTTGCACTTTCCTGCTTTTCTTTGCATGATACAATTGTCAAGAGGAAATCAATTTTCTCTAAAATTAAGAACATTGGATAAATTACAAAGCTCTCTACAATAAAATAAATAATTTGAAAAGGAAGAGAAATATTTAGTTATATGGTACTAACTAGGCTTTTAGGGAATGATGGCATGTATCATTCTTCAAGGGCCACACATGTACGTCTTCTACTTTAACCAAGAAAACGAAGCATTAGAAACATGACTGTTTTTTAACTTCCTAGATTTTAGGACGATGTTCTGTAAGCAGACATGAAGCCTATTGAAGTATGTTTAAGATCTCTCATTTAGAGTTAAGTGGAAGAAGAAAAGGCAAAATTGTCTTTGCAGATGTTGAGAAGGAATTCACTGCAGGCAATCATCATTTAATATCCAGTGCTGACTTTTTGAACAAGTGCTTTCTCTAAATGATAAATCGAATGACTTGGTACTAACAATAATCTCTTAGAATATGAATGAGAAAAGCAAGAATATTAAAACAATAGCAACATTAACATAAAAAACCAGCCATTATAGCAAAGAACAGCAAAAGAAATTGGGAAACTATTTCTGAATTTTTTATGGTGGCTGTTAACAGTTCTATGATGGGGAGCATTGTGTAAAAAAAGCTAAAGTACAGATTGAGTAAATATTTACCCACTTAGTTGTGACATGTGGTATATGAGTTGTTAGTATCACTGTAACTAACATTTGAAATGAAAAGATGGGAAATTTTGCCATTTAAAATACAGACACCAAAACAACAATTTTCTTAATACTATCTGTCCCATGCTCTCCTCGAAGGAGATGACCTTCTAAATTTTAATAAGCCACGGATACATTTTCCCATTTCCATTTATACTCAGCTCTCTCCACCTGCAATATCTACCTCTAACTGCGTATATGGAAAGCTTAATTTTCTCCGAAGTTTAGTGGAAGAACTCATCTACTTTAATCACCTCTATCAGCAGGTATCTTTACTTTCTGAACATCTATAGCTTTATATAAAATTTTTGGACACTTGTCATACACTCTTCTTTACAGGGTTATGTAACGTGTCAATTTTCAAAGTGTTTTTATGGGATGTTCTTTCATTTGATTTTCATTACGACCCCTTTAGGACAACTGCATAGAGTGGAGGTCTATGGCTCAGGAGTGAAAAGAATTCCCCCAAGGCAGAACAAACGGGACAGGAGTTTACTGACCACCATGCAGGGGAGCTCCAGGCAGAAGAGCAAAGGAGAGACTGGCTGCCAGAGGCAGTGAGTGGTAGGGGGCTGTAGTTGAGTGGGGGGCAGAAGAGGGGGTTTGGAAACATGTGGAATTGTCCTTTTTTGGTGCCTGTGCCTGGGGGCAAGTAGCTCATTGGTCAGCTAGGGCTTATGGGTATTTTGAGGTGGGTCCCACAATAGCCATGTCTGTATTCAGGCGGTGGCCCCTGTGGGCCCTTTCACCATACTCAGGCTTCACTGCTCCAGTTGGTTGCCTAAAAGCAGTCTCTACAGAAAGCAAGAGCAGAAAAAGGAGCAAGTAGAGGTTTCCAAAGATTCACAACGCCCAGGACAATGCAGTGTGCTAAGACCAGGACACTGACCACGCACTGGCCCTTTCTCTAGAATACCGTGTTGCATCTCAACATCTTACCCTCATCTTTCCTGATTGGGTTGAACATTCTGTGAGGGCAAAAAGGACACAAGGTTAGTTGACTTCTCTCAAAATTGCCAAATACTGGCCGGTTTTACACTGATAGAGAGCTCTAAATGTTGCCCACACAGTTTTAGAAATACACCAAATTTCACCATTGTTTTTATCACATGTGTATTCAAATCTTGTCACAGGTAATCAAGGCTCCACAGAAGTGGCCCTAGCCTTACTAAATAGACAGATTGCTCAATTATAAAGGACTTAGGAATGCAGTTAGTAGCAGAGCATTTCCACTAAGGAAATCCAGTGAGGACTCAGCTACCAGGTGGGGTCAGGATGGCGGTGGGGGGGGTGCCTACATGAAGGAGGTGATTCCATCATCATTTTTGTTATATGGTGATTCCTCCACTAATGGAGGAAATGGAAATAACCTTAAACCTATCCCGGCAGAGTATATTAATGTAGGGATTTTAAAAAGACATTGTTTTCTATGATCTGGGGAGTGTCAGGATGGTCTCTGATACTGAAATTTCTTTCTTTCTCCTGTTTTGGAATGCATGATATAGAAGTGGTTTTGATCCCTTTCTTCACGTTAATTCTTTTTTCCTTCCAGATATAAGCCTGTATGTGCCCGGCTTCAGCTTTGTTTTCATTCCTATCATTAAAGTGGTCTTTCACTACCAGCTACTTCTTTTCAGCATTTGTGAGGATTTGGCTGTTATTTATTTATTTTTATATCAGTGGTGGGAGGCCAAAGTTCAGCTGTAGCAAGGGGTCCATCAGACTGTATTCTGTGGGTTGATTATGCATGAGGGAGACCCTCCCCTTGGCTCTGATTTCGGCTTTGTGGGCCTCCTCTTGTCTCGGAGGCTATAGAGAGCTGCATTCCCAGCACCTCCCAGAGTGGGTGTATATAGCGGGAGAAACTAAGGCTTTAGGCGAAATTGCCAAATCCTATATTTGTACACCAGCAGGCAATAAGTGAAGAAGCTTAAGCATTTCATTCCTACTGTCTGAAGCCTGCAGACCCTGCAATCAAACACAGAGACCATATTCCAAAACAATTGTGTCCGATGACAGCTTATTACGGAGTCAGTTTCACTGAGGATGCTTGCCAATAAAACAAAGTCAAAAACAGGATCTCTTCATAATTTCTACTTGATGAGCCACAATTTTGGAGATGATAGCTGGGCTCTTATTCAGATTTCAAAAACTGCTTTGTGCACTTATGGACCGTTCGTTCACATGGGGCCCAAGGCTGGGGCACCCTGGGCAGGCAGCTAGCCGCATCAAGCAGAGAGCGAGCGCACCCTGGAAACCTGCCCGGCGCCCTCCGCCCCGGCCACAGTGGCGGCCTGAAGATTTGAGTTAAGCACGAGGCCCAAACAGCAGCCAGAGCGATGGGTGACCTCCTATTTTAGTGTTAAAGTTGGGATTTATTATCCTGCAGAATGATTTTATAGACACCCCTGCGTCAATCCTTTATTCCTCAATCAGAACACACTGTTACCAGCGGGTCTGACACCAGGGAAACTTGGGTAAAACGCCAGCTAGCCTCACTAAGAAATTACACTTGCTGGAGGAAACGGGAGTGAATGTCTTCTTGTCACCTCTGGCGGATGTTGTGTTTACAGATTTCTGTGAACTTTTCCTCTTCGTTAAGAGATTCGGCTGGAGGCAGGGCTGTGTGAAATCTTTATGCTCTTTCCTAACACATTTGCTTGCAGAGGTATTTTGCTTTAAATAAAATTGTGCAAACATCTATTCTGCTTTGGGCATTCTCAAAAATTTGAGGCAATTTTTAAACCTCCCTAATTTTCGCATATAGTCTTTGGACCTGTAGAATTTTGCTTTTCATTCATTCATTTATTTGGTCAGTGAAATTTCAATTATGGGTCAATTATCATTGTGTATGGTGTCACTAACAGTGACTATATACTCTCTGGTCCAAAAAGCTTCAAATGAAAATAAGGTTTGAAGATAGATGCAAAGTAAGTGATAAAGAACCATTAAAAATAATCCTAATCCTTGTGTTAAAAAAAGTTAAGAATATTATTTTAGCTGGGGTAGTCCGCGTTTTAAAAAGGCGTGTGAAAATTATAAGGGTAAGATTGGTAGCAAGAGAAGAGTTTTAACCTGATTCCAAATGTATAGAGATACCTGGGAAATCTTTTTAGACAGACAAGAGGAAGGGCATAGGAAAGGAAAGAGGATGGGAAAAACCAATATGTGTACATTCATAGGAAGGGAGATTCACTGGATGAAGGGTCAACAAGGAGTTCCTGAAAAGTATCAAGAAAGTATCATTGAAGGTTTGTATGATTAGGTGTCTTGGCATTATCCCCCTACTGTGATCAATGCTTATGGTGTCTCTAAAGGATTGGAAATAGATTTTGTAGCCCGAGTTCTCTGATTGCCCTTGCTGGCAAGGACTGTACCTGGCTTCATGGTGAAGGAGCCCAATTATTGATCAGTATATGGTTGGGGAAGGGCAGCACATACAGCAGTGATGTTCCATCATGTATATCAGCATCTGGTTATATTCAATGTTTCATTTTAGGCATAGTTCCTCCAGCGTAAAAAAATTACCAATGTAAGTCAGGCTGGGATTCACCAACACACATCATTACATGGTATCAATGACTTAGAGCTGGCATCCGTTTGGGTACTCTCATTGGCCAGCACCTGTGCCAGTCTCATTATAAAATATTTAAATATCAATCTTGAATACATGTTGGATATCTCTAAAAAGATTCTAAGTCTCTTGTGGGCAGTGAGTACGCTATGAAATTCTTACGACTCCTCACAGCGACCAGCTCAGTGGTAAGCATATGTTCAATGCTCCATAAATACTTTGCAAGTGTCATTTAATCAGATGGTAGGAAGTAGGCACGATCTGCATTGGCAGAATATGACTATCGTTGGTCTCATTTCACTCTGTAATGAGCAGTTTACCTAGCCTAATGACCTGTGCAGTACTTTGGTTATTTTCACAGCTGCAAAAGTCATATTAAAGAATAGACCCAGAAAGGGTCCCAGAAAAACCCTATGCTACTCATCAGCAAAAGAATGGACAGAAAGCCTGTGCCCAGTGAGAAGATGCACCAAAAACCTTTCCTGGCTTAACAAACGAACTTCTAAGGTAGTTTGGTAGTGGAGACAGGAGATGAGATTCTCAGGTATGTTAGAATATTTCTGCCCTTCATCCCCAAGCTGGGCTGACTCGTTGCCTTCAATTAATTCAGAATGCAATTTCATAAGAGTTTTTCCTTTGATGACTTTGTTTTCTAATAAAATAGACACGCTTCTGTTTCCTTTTACTCAAATATCATTTTAAAAATATTATATAATGGGCGCCTGGGTGGCTTAGTTGGTTGGGCGACTGCCTTCAGCTCAGGTCACGATCCTGGAGACACGGGGTCAGGTCCCACATTGGGCTCCCTGCTCGGCTGGGGGCCTGCTTCTCCCTCTTTCACTCCCCCTGCTTGTGTTCCCTCTCTGGCTGTGTTTCTCTCTGTCAAATGAATAAAGAATCTTTGAAAAAAAAATTAAATCAACCAGTCTATACTTTTCTCATTCTAGAATGAAAGGGTGATTCCTGAAATAATTCTATTCCTTCTGGATGTTTGCGTCTTTAAAATATTCTTGGGATTATTAAACTTTCTCTGGGGTCATTATTTAGCAAACTCTACATTATTCATTGCCTATATTTTTCTTAAAGTCAGTCCCCTTAGCCTTTAGTCATTTGTCTTGATTTTTTTCTGAACTCATTCCAATGCTTCAAACTCTTTATGGAGTTAAGGTCATTACCATAGACCCTAGTTCTTAAAAGGGAAAAAAAAAAAGCAAAACCACCACTTCTTTCTTCATTGTTCTGGGAAATCATGGGCTCTTGACCAAGGTTCTATTATCAAGTTAGTGTTATCCTATATGATCAGAAACCACACATTATGAGCTATATGTCAAAGGATATTATCAAATCTCAGTTATATGGGCCCCACAAATTTTGAAGTTGTGGTCATGGAGACTTAGGCTGGGCCAGTGTATGCCTGTTCACCATAATGATAGTTTTATCCAGTCAATTAACATCCAAAACACACTACAGGGGGAATAAAATACTTAGGGAAAATAAAATTTTCAAAACTCATGTTACCATACAGATGCTATTTGCAGACACTGCTTGAATATTACTTGTTCAAGTAAAATGTTAGTCAGTGTTAGCTTAAATTATTAGTGATTAACCTATAAACAATAACATTGTGTGTCCTTAAATATTAAGTATTTGGACTTTCTGCTAGTTCACTGGGGAATTATGTATGAAATCCCCAGCATGGAGTAGGCACTCAGAAATATCAATTCCTTTTCCTATCCAACCTCATCATTTGATAAATTTGGGTACAGAACCAAAATAGGTAAGTGAGTGTCCTGAACAGGTAAGAGATGTGCTTAATTTTAATCCAGGTTTGTCAACTCCAGGTTGAGTGGTCCTTCTGTTGTGACAGTGTCCCGGGGTCCCAGATATAAAAGGAAAATAAACCATGGGAGCCGGAGGATTGCTCTGTTTTCTGCCCACCTTTATTACTTGCTTGCTTCCTCCTCTATAGATGGGCTCCTGGAACTCCAGTCTGAAAGGCTGGAGGCAGGTGACAAGCTGAATGGGGAAACAGGGCAGCTGTTGATTTTAAGGGAAGCCATCTTAGCAGTGACTGCCATTTCCCCTCCACAACCAGCTGAACTCAGTAGCCTGGGAACGTGATTACCGGCTAGCTATAAGATGGGATGGAAAGGCTGCAGGAAGTGGCTTCCAATTATATTTTACGGATTTGCCATGCTCTCCTTACTCTGTGACACATAAAAATTGTAAAACAGTTCAGAGAAAAACGTTCTCTGCTATATATCCATTAACATATTTAAAAAGTAAAGTAACTAATATTCAGAATTCTTCTTCAATCTTCTGAGAGTCCTTTGCAGTAATGGGCCTCTTCCACGGACGGGAACCCTGGCTTAGAATTTGATAGAGTAGAGCTCAGTTGAAAAAAAGAAAGGCAGACGAGGCCAAGTCATTTGAAATACTCCATTGCTACAAGGTGGAACTTTATTAAAGTTGTAATAGCTCCTTTAAAACTATAAATTCCTCGGTGATTGCACAATCAGAGAAAATTCAGTTGGTCAAGTTATGGTATGACTTTTTGGCGTTCTATAATACATTTATATATTAGCCAACATCCAGCAGAAAATGAGTACTATATGGAAATAACAGAAAGCTTAACTTGTACTGAAAAAGGGACATTTAGTAAGATAAAGGGTGTCTTATGGGGCTGAGGATAAGCCCTCAGAAAAGAATTATAACCATGGAAGAATGCTCTGGAGTCCTGTATTAACCTGGACAGGCTGTTATTTTAGCTTCCTGTGTGCTAACATAAAAACCTAAAAACTGGACAATTAACTGTCATTATGATTTTAGATTTGCTTTATCTGAATCTATGAGGGATATTTAATAAATACTGGCTTAAGCACTTCAGCTTTTACTTTTTCCCTCTGTTAAGTATTTAATGATCTGTAAATAAGCACTTGAGAAAATGCTACCTAAAGGGACCCTGCGCTCTTTTACAACATGAAAAATCTTTGTGTAATGTGAACGATTCACCCTCTGATTTATCTGTTTATTAATAAGATGTTTAGGCCCATGTGGTGAGTAATCTGCCCAATAATGCAAAAGGTCAGTCCTCTGGAAAAAGAGGTTATATTCTCTTACAGAAAAGTGTTCTTTTCACCTTCCCTGTCATGGACCTCTGGTCTTTTTTGAAGAGGACATCTAGCAACCTTACCCCAGGCTCTAGCAATCTTACTCCCAGGGCTGTGGGAGAGACCCCAATGTGTTTGTTCTCATCTTCGTTCCCTGTTCCTCTGCTTTGTGCTTTTACTAATTAAATTCCCATCTTTCTCTGCTTTCCTGTTCCTTGCTTCTCTATTCAAGAGATCATTCACACCAAGAGCAGTATAAAATCTCCTAATTTTCAGTTCCTGGGAATTGCCCCTGGGAAAGGGTGGGAGGGTGGTGGTGTGGAGGACAGTTCCCAGAAGGAGAGTTGGGGCAGATGACCCAGTAGGGTCTAGCATAGGAGACTGGGCTTCGATGTAGCAAAGGTTTGAGGATGACCCAGTCCGGTTTTTCCAGGACAGTCTTTCTCAACTGCAGACTTATGTTTAGATGCCTTTTTGAGAGTGCCATTGGACATCCTCGATGATTTCGATTCTTATGTACTTCAGTTTGATAAGCCTTGCTCTGGAATGTAGTCTTAAAGAGATCCTGTGAAAAGACAGAATTTCAACTAAGCATCTTAAGCAAGCAAACTGTCTGAGGAACTTGTTAAAGCATAAGCTCTTCTTAAGAGTCCTGGGCATACGACCACCTTAGTGGGTTTTGTGTCTCTCGGTTCTGTGAGACAAGTAGCATAAATGAGAGCCATGGTAGGTTCCAAAGGCCTTGATAGGCATAGTCAGTAGTTCCCGAGTGATTTTCGGCCAGCTACTAAGAAATTAATAAATGGAGGTGATTGACTTCTGTATTTTTATCATTTATAGGTTTTAATTGACTAAATGAATTATTTAATTTTTGAGAGAGAGAGAGGGAGAGAATCTCAAGCAGACTCTCCATCCAGCATGGAGACCATGACCTGAGCCAAAATTAGGAGTCTGCCGTTTGAAACACCCAGGTGCCCTGAATGGATTTCTAAAAAGCTAATATTTGGAATCATGGCAGAAGTTTATTATTAAGGGTATATCCTCCACGGCTATGCAGTTAGGAGGATTGTTGGGTATTACTGTCTTTCTTGGGAACTGCTAGCAAAGTCAAAATATCTTTCTCCCCAACCTTCTCTCCTCAACCAGCAGAGTAAACAAAAAAACCTCAATATATCACTTCATCAGAAACAGAAAAATGTACCAAATTCAAAGCACCTTCTATGTGCCCGATACTGTACTAGGGTATTTCGTGTGCATTACTACATTTAACCCTCATCACTGAGATTGATGTAATTATTTCCAACTTGAGCAAAAAAGCCTGAAACTCATGCATTAGCCTCAAATCATAGAGAAGGCGTTAGGACTAGGCCCGGAACCCAGCTTGGAATCACTCCCATGCCTGTGCCATTTATATCATACATGGCAGCAGTTAAATGGTAAAAATGAACTTTCCTTGTTTCTAGTTAAACCCAATCTTTCTTCAGGGAGCCCATCTCATCCCACCTATCTGTGTGGACTTCCCTCACATTGGTGCTGTTTCACTGCACCATTCATTTGATACTTATGAACATGTCTTTCCACAATTTAATATTTCTGAGGTTGGTATGCATCTTGCCACGGGTGGTGCATTGTAGTTGGTCAGTGTTCTGTTTTCTTCTTAACAGTCTATAAAATTAAGGTATGCCTTCTAATTGATAGCATCATCTCAGATTCAATAAAATACGGCAGATATTCACTATTTAATAGTGTGGGCACATTCTATTAAGTTTATGTGGCAGAAATAGTGCTCACAAATAGCCATGTGCTCCCTTAGCTTTTGCAGCTTCCTTGAAAGCCCACCCCCCCCCCCCGCCCCACCCCAGTCCACATGACAAGTTCTGGCTGATGGATTCTGAACAGAAGTGACACGTGTTTCCCCTGGGTCAAGGCAGTTAAGAGCTGGTGCGCCTCTTCCTTCCCTGTCACAGCAAACTTGGGAACCAGTAGGTATTAGATACTCATTTAACAGGTGCACACTAATATGTACTCATCTGATGAGTGTACCACGAACAATCTTTCTGCTAGGTTCCCACTCAGCAAAGACTCATCACTCTACCTGCCAACACTTTTACGTAGCAATCCTGGGGTGCTGGGCCCGTTGGAGGGAGGATTTTTCCTCCCTTTGCATTTCCTGTGTGTTCAGCTAGACTTCCTTTGGCGATTTATTTACAACACTGAGTCCCAGAAATGGGGGAGAAATACTCGTAGAAAAGGGACAAGGGACACAGGAAAAGCATTTGACCTCTAGTATCCAAATGTTTGGTGAGACTGCAGAGGTGGGCAGAAACCTGAGCTTCATGCAGGGCTGGAAGGAACTATTTCAGCAAAGGTCCAGCTCGTTTCTTGAGCAGTCTTCAGGACTGACTGATGATCCTCATGATGAGATGACTCCCTGGTTTCACTGAAAGTTCTCGTTCTTTTCAGAACACAATTCTGAATTCACTTTCTGTATTGTCTCAGGAAAACCATGTTTGTGAGAATGCTTTATGGGGCCCTCTTGAATTTCCTGGATCTGAAGAAGTGAAGGGGAAGACTATTTGCTTTTATGTAATCAGATTCTCTGGGATTTAATCCTATATCCCATTTATGGCTGAGCTAGCCATTCAAAATCAAAATGAACCTTTCATCCGTGTGTATCATAAATGGGCATTTATCAGGATTATATGATTTTGCAATCCATCTGAATACGTAACCAGAATTTGTTTTCTTTCCGTTTCACTATGTAATTACCATGCAACAATAACAAAAGTGACATGTTTGAAGAACAGATAAAATGCTGCAAATTGGCCAGTAATGGTGATATTTCCTCATCTTCTAAAAAACCCATTTATTCTCTCTCTCAACAAATCAAGGCATTGTCAGCCCATACTCATCTCGTGGCCAGAGGGGCTCCACCAATTTCTGGATGTGAGTGAGTCTCGGAATGCAGATGAGGGGGACTGACGAAGGCTTTCAGCAAAGGCAGCTGGTCTTTGCTTGCCTCAATTTCTAAATCATCCATAATGGGGCCAAGACCTCCCAAGCACTAAAAAGAGCGAGCTGACATGCTGGACAAACTGTTAATTTTTTCCTGAAGAAGCTGCTATATCGCACATCTGTCACTGCGGTGCAGACAATTACTCACTGAGTGGGGGAGAAAATCTGCTGCTTGTTTCTAGCTGAGTTGTTAAGGGACCTAATGGAGAAATACAATGGCGTAGGAGGCAAAACATGCTGGTTTCCCGTGTGCTTGGAGACTGTCTCCTCGTTTTGGAAGGCTGTCCAGTGATATTAAAATAGGTGACGTAGACTAAGATACGTGGAGAGGCATCTGAAGTCACGAGATGACAGGAAAGGGATGTAAAGTTGTGGGAGGGTCAAGAACAAAGCCTTCCAAATTAGGGACCACTGTACCTACTGCTGAGAGCCTAGACATGAGAGCTGATAGCCATTGTGTTAGAATTACTTCAAATTTCACACCCTTAACATGTGCTCCCAAGGCCTTTACATCCACGGACAAAATTATTCGTGCGTGTCCTATTTGGTACACACACCGTGGATGACCTATCATTTCCATAATGAATTACAGCCATCCACAAAGAACTTGAGAATTCCAGATTGGCCACATGGCCATCTGACAGAACCTCATTCCCGCCTTCACCCCAAACTCATTTGCTCATCAGAACTATGAAATTCTAGCACTTGAAGAAATTCACCTCAATAAGGGATATAAGAAATTGCTATTTTTAGGAAGCGTATTTTAAGCATATGTTGAGTTAGCACACTAGTTCTCACCTTCTCTTTTACTACAGAATGCTGCCTTCAGGAAGAATAAACATTTCCTGGAAATTTAATAGGAAGATGAAACACAGGTAAAAAATAGTTGTGTGGGGGTTGTCCTTTTATCTGGGATACTGTCATAACACAGTCTTGTCTCTACCATCTTATACCTGAAAAATCAAGTATCATACATACATTTAAAATTCTAGTGATTTACTTTGAAAATTCAAACTACACAAAAAGAAAAAGACCCACAAAAACAAAACAACCCCAAAACCTAAACAAGCACAAAAATCGCCTTCGATTGTTAGCCAACTTCAAAAGATTAAGGGGTAAATATAGGACATTCTGATAACGGAATAGAGGAGTGAGGTCTGTGAATCTGGGAATGATTTAAACTGTCTGACAATTCAAAGACAGAAGACAACTCTAATGTACAGATAAAACTAAAAGTGGCCATAGTAGATCATACTCCTGGCAGTTAATGGCACTGGCTCACTAGAGACAAATCTGGATCTACTTAAAATGTCAGGTGTATGAAGTAATGAGTCTTTACTTTGTAGGAGCCCAGCAGAAGGAGCCTTCATGGTCCACTGTCAGCTGAGTATAGATATTACTGCAAGCCTGTTAAATAAATGAGTCTTTAATACCTACTGGGTAAAAAAAAAATCTACTTACTCTAACAACTCTACTTAGTTTTTGGAGGAGAAGATAAGAATTTTATCAACATAGTGACATGGTTCTGAGAGCAAATAAAACTCAACAAACTTTAGTATCACAGAATATTTAAAATATCCAAGCACGTTTATGAAAGATACAGTGTTCCAGGAGGATATTGAGTGAAAGGAGGTCTTGAGACAGTTACTTTAGCCCAACTTTGGAGAAAATAAACACATGATGAAAATGTGGTAGAACAGGTCAGTTAGCTGTGAATAAATATGTGAATCAAATATGTTCACCAAGTTTTTTCTCTAAAATTTTTTGAAAATACTGTAATTTTCCAGGGTTTAAAAATGAATAATGAATTTAACTATTAGATCTTAACTGTCAAAGGGTAGTAATTAAAATATTTTTAGAGTTCTTTCAACTTTATTTTTTTATTACTTTAAGGTTGAGAGGTAAACATTTAAAGCACAAAGAAAATGATTGCTTATAAATAACATTTTTAAACATTGTTTTATTCTTTCATTACTTTTTGTCCTATTAATATAGTTTTCTACCAAAAGGAAAAAAAAAACTAAAAAAAAAAATCCAAAATAGTCTTTGCTAACCAACTTCATTTTACAATACTAATTTAGATCACTTTTTGTTTTTAGAAAGAAAAATACAGAAAAAAAATGGTTTTCTCTTTCATGAAATATCGGCTCAAAATGAAAATGTGAAGGAAAGCAATTAACAGTTCAATTCATTACAAGAATATCAATTCACAATGTTAAAATAAACATACTAATAAAACGCAGTATTTTCCAATCATGTCTGTTTATTGCACACACATGTGCCGTGTAAACACACCTACATGTAGACATTGTGCATATCTTTAACCCTACTGTCTTACCTTCTGTTTGATAACCACGGTATGAGTTATACAATCTATGTATTCAAATGTTGAGACTAATTGGTAAATTTCAGTTAGTTATGCATTTTCTTTTAAAAGGGTATCAGGTAACTGAGGGATGAAAGCAAACGAGTTCAAGGGGAACACAGCCTTAAAAATTACATTTGAGGGAAGGAAGAGAGGACAGAAGGAAGGAAGGAAAGAAGGGAGGGAGGGAGGGTGGGAGGAAATGACCAGAACACATGTCATCAGTACCAAGTGTAACAAGTGTATGAAGAAAAACAATTGAACTGTTCAGGTAGTCACGTTCAGCCTTTTTTGGCTACAGCTAGGGATGGATAATTTAGACGGTAAAGGAAGAGACTGATGTATTTATTCTCTACAGTTTTTAGCACAACTGATTAATTTGACATGGGGCTTTAGCTACTGTGGAATAGAAATGTGGCTTCACAAAGGAGCAGAGAAAAATCTTACCACCTTTTCCGGAAGACATGAATGTGCATTCTAAATCATGAATTCCTTTGGATGCTTTGGATTCTATGTGCATAGTAACAAGCAGGTAAAAATTAACTAGAACTATACATGAAACATAAATTAGTGGGTTTCATATCTTCAAAGATATTTGACTTACATTAAAAATTCAGTATTTTAATTATGTTTATTTCTCCAATTACGTTTGGGCACAAATAGAACATCAGGTCTGCACTGATTGTTCTTAAGGACTGGACGGGGAAGGGATCTGTATGCTTCTGATGTATGTTTGTGTGCTAACAATGGGGTGGGGGGAAGCTTAGGACGTTGCCACTTCTCTACTTGGAGGATTGATTCATATAGTCTGTAGAGTTAAATACTTCCGTAACATAAAAATATTTTAAATCCTCTGAGAGCCACATAGAGGGTTCTCTCTAGATGTCAAGAATCTGACCTTTCTTTTGCTTGCTGATAATGTAAACAGGAACTACTTTGGAGGGAGTATTCGAGAACAATACCCAAGCTAAATGAGCATCTCTGAAGGGCTGTTTCAGAGGAGTAGTACCTTTCCAGAAGGGAAACAATATAAAATGTTCATAAAGATTGTAGTATTTAGTTAGGGAGTTTCCCCACGCTGGCTGGCATACATTCTGCTCTTCCTCAGGGTGAGGGTGAAAACATCACGGAGTGTAAAAGAAGGCTGTCCTCAGGAGCTTGAGACTCGTCTCACAACACACTTACTGTGTGTTATCAGTGACTTCAAAAATAAAATCTTTTGAATAGATCCTGGAACACTCTACACTCTCATAAATAAGTTTTAACCTGATATATAGATGATCTCCACTAGCTTTCCCCCTTACATAGTTAGAACGAGTATTTAACCAAAAGCATTTTTTTAAAAAAATGGCAAATTTCAAAGAAACAAACTTATAAAAAATAATCGTACACCAGGGATACTCTAGCCAGTAAGAATGCCTCAAAAGAGCAATTCACCTGGTAGTCTATATCCCTTAACCAACCTGTCCTCCTACCACAATACCCCTAGGAAAGAAGAGAACTCCTAAAAGAAATGTGTACATTTGGCAATCCACAGAGGCTCTCCGATGGCAGGCTGACCTTTTCCTCCCCAACTGGCAGTTAGGAGACCACCTAGGGAAGGTCTACTATAATGCACAACCCCTCTCTTCCTCTTTTAAAGAACACTTGCAAGATTTTCTAAAACATACTACAATGGAGCATCGAGGATTTTCAGAGCAGTGAAACTGCACTGTGTGATAACAACGGTGAATTCAGGTCATTATACATTTATCCACACCTACGGAATGTACAAGACCAGACTGAACTGCAATGTAAGCTGGGGACTTTGGATGATTACAACGTGTCCATGTAGGCTTGTTGACTATAACAAATGTCCCACTCTGGAGGGGGATGCTGATAATGGGGGAGGTTGTGCACGTCTGGGGGCAGAGGGTATATGAGAACTCTCTGTACCTTCTTAATTTTTCTATGAACCTAAAACTGCTCTTTAAAAAAAAAAAAAGCCTTAAAAAACTCCATTAGAAAGGTGATGCACATGTGTTAGCTTGACCTTTCCTCAACCAATAAAAGCCATTATAAATATATTATCAGTCCTTAATAATGAAGATCAACATCTTCTAAGGTAAGAGCAATTTAGAATCTCTGGCATTATGAAGCAGATGATTCAAAAATTAACAATAGGAGGCACATAATAAAAATGACTTGTTTTGCTTGGTTTTAAAGTAACTACTCAGATGTTAGAAAGGGCAAATCATTACCATTCATTTTCTTGTTCACCTTGTAAATGGGCTGGATCATTGCCAGAAATCTGAATTCTTGGGAGAGCCACTTAAATTTTCAAATAAATTGATTCAATAATTCTAGTAGTACTCCAATGGTTAAAATTGGAAATTAATTTACCACAGTTGCGTTGATCTTAAAAAAATATCAACCTTTGGGAAGAGAGAGGTAGAAGTCAGTCTAGATAAACAGAATTTACACTTCAGTCATGGTGATTTCAAAAA
>PITA01006840.1:59031-96715 GCA_004023965.1 Spilogale gracilis
CTCGCATTTGCCTGGGCACCGAACACACCCATGAACGAATCAAGCTTGAAATGACTGACCTATGAGATCAAAATAAATAGGAGAAATGAGCTGTTCTTTATACCTAGAAATAGCTAAAAACTGCAAAAGGTGAAGGTTTTCACTTTAGCACCAGGAATTGTGATGGATGCAGTTAGGACGCTAGAGTGAGAAGTTTGAGGCAATGTAGATTTCTGCTTCAAAAACGGAAGCTATGCTGTAATTTTAGGACAATGGGATATAGATCATGAATGAAAACTGTAAAACATTTCTTCTTTGCTTTTCTTCTTAGGTGGATTTTCCTGCATTGGGCGTGGCAGCTGTAGGAGTGCTTTTCGGTAGAGGAAATCCAAGACCTAATCCTTTTGGCCTCTGCATGGCTTGAATGGGCTCAGCAATCCCCTTGCCATCTCGTCCAAGGCCTGACCCAGGTGTCCAGCCCATGTTCTGGAGCATTCGGTTTCCAATGTTGTTTTCTAGGATTGGCTGGGCGTTTTCCCCTACAAATCCTGAAATTACAAAATGACAAAAACCAACCAACCAAACAAACAAACAAAAAAACACAAAAAAAACAAAAAACAAAACAACGACAAAAACACCACACACAAAAACACAATCCCCGAACACATTAGTATGGACACAGGTGAAGATTCCCTCAAGCTAAGAAAACCACTTCTCCTAAGTTTTTCTTTCAACAAGGTACCCGGGTGGGAGATAGTGGTGGCGGGTGAGCGAGGGTTATTTATTCATCTTGGGATGAGGACCTTGCACGGGTAGATGGATCAATGGGAGAATCTCATTTAGAGTCTCAGCTCTACTATTCAGTAGCTGATTAAGTTATTTAACTTCCTGGGGCTTTTGTTGCCTCATCTATAGAGCAGGTGGAATGAGGTCCACTGCCCACCTCCCAGAAAGTGGCATGAATCAGCTGAGATCGTGTACACAAAGTATCCTCAGTAAATGATAAAGTACAAAGAGGTTTAGTTCATTCCTGCATTAGCCTCAATGGTGATTCTGAAAATCATCAACTTAACACCATAATATCTTACATTTGCCTGGAGCTTTGACATTCAATAAAACCAACATTAAAACCAAACAAAAAGTGCAACTGTTGGCATCCCTAACTCCTAGGAATTGTTTATGTTGTTCTAATCATCTTCTTGTTATTTATGATTTTAACTATGATAAGTCCTCTCTTCCTCCTTCGTCCATTTCTGTGTTTTGATCACTACAGAAGTGGGCGAGAAGAGAAAAAATAGAGGAATATTAAATAATAAATAAATAAATAAATGAATAAATAAACAATAGAAGAATATTCAAGTTACAAATGGCACTATATATAAAATAATTCTTCCCTTTTCCCTCTGTGCCCGATTTACCTACCTACCCTCAATCCTCGCTTTGGAAATGGAGACTGGGAAGTGCTTATCATGAGGTTTAGAATAGAAATAGCTCTTGTTTTCCTTATGTTCTTAGGAAAGGCAACTTAGAGGTGCATCTATTTTGAGCACTTTCTATTTGATGGTATTTTCAAAGATTGACTTTTACATTTTCTTGGAGGCTCTTATGGAAACAGCTAAGCTTATAAACTGTACATTCGATTCTAGGGGAAAGTGTGGAAGTACTAAATATCTAAAGTCAAAGGATTGAGAAATTAACAGATGTCAAAGTCAGGGAATCACAATAACTTGAGCTCCCACTTGGCCTTGGGCTGTAGGCACCTGTGGCGGGGCAGGCTGGTGCTCACTCACTACTCTCTTTCAAGCATGGTGGTCCCAGGAGTGGCCACTCGAATCCTCCCTTACTTGTATTTCTTTCTAGATGGAAAAAACCCGACTCTCTCTCTGTATTTCAGGTGCTGCTTCCATCTCTCTTCTTAATGAAAATAAAATGAGATAAAGCATTATTTTGGAAAAAAAAAAGCATTATTTTGCCCTTTCAAGTAAAACAATTAAAAAAAAGGAGAACATTTAATTTCTCAAATGCTAAATCTTTCCACATAGAAACATGGATTCCTGAAAAGAAGAAAAAAAGCTTTTCTACGCAACCTTAAAGACAAGATAACAATGAGTTCATTTTTCATCGATAGTGATTCTGGAGTGAGATCTACTCTTGGTCTCTCATCCTTTTTATGAGATTAAGACTTGGGAGTGGAACAACTCAGTCTCCGCACAGCATCCTACAACTGTAATTTCCTTTCCTTTTGCTCCTGGCAGTGCTGTATCTTTTACGTCCTTTCCTGGAAGGCTCTCCTCCTTGCTCGGGCAATTTTAGCAATACCTAGCCTGCTAACCCTCCGCGCTCCAGTTCTCGGCCCCCTTCATGCGGGATCTCGCCTCTATGACAGCTGAGTCGGTCCTTTTCCCCTCACATCTTCCTGGGAGTATTGTGGATGGTAATTCACTTGCGTAATTGGCTCAAGAGATGAAAATCTTGTATCGGCCTCTCCTAGCTGCTAATCTGTCCAGATGACTGCAAGCCTAATTGGCAGCTTGTTTAGTAATTTGGCTCCTAAAGTGTTGTATTGATGTTGGATAAACAGCCAATGGAAGGGGAGGTGACACACGCTGCTTCCTACATAGCAGCCAGGGCACCCTGTGTCAGTCCCTCCCCTGTATGCAGGACACATGTGAGCATGTGCAGGGTGCCCTCACTCTCCCCGTCCCTTCTCCCTAGTACTTTACTAGTCAGCTGGGGGGCAGGGCTATTATTATTATTATAATTGGTTATTAAAATCACGAGTTATAATATGGCCCTCTGTTCTCCATAACTAATTTAAGGATATGGGTTTTTTGATTACTGTTAAGAAACAGCATTTAGCACAGTTTGAGATGTGAGAAAATGGTAGGTGTTACTACTCTCTGTCAGATGTTTTAATGATTTCATTCCTAATATAGAAAAGCCTGATTCAGACCATTCTGCATTTGATCTGCAACATTGTAGACATTTCTCACATGAATTTTGCTAAATCAAATCCATTCAAATCCGTAATTGCTTAAAACACAAGGCACATATTTTTTAAATAATAAAAATTTAATGTAGAACTAATTTCCTTTTTTTTTTTAAAGTGATAAATACTTCCTAAAGAATGAAAGACGTAATCTATAGTGACATGTTTGGACAAGTGTGTTTTTTTCTTTTACTGTAAAGATTTTATTTATTTGAGAGAGTGAGAGTGACACTGAGTGAGAGTGAGAGACAGCATGAGTAGGGGGAGGGGCAGAGAGAGAGGAAGAAGCACACTCCCAGCTGAACAGGGAGCCCAACACCGGGCTTGATCCCAGGACTCTGGAATCATGACCTGAGCTGAAGGCTGAGGCTCAACTCACTGAGTCACCCAAGGTGCCCCAGAAGTGTTTTTATTAACAGATATTTTGGTTATACAGAAATATATTTCTCATGGAATCATTATAAATCAAAGAAGAGTGTTTTCAAAAAACTAAAAAATGTCTTAAAATTGTGTTGATTCTGAATGCACACAAGGATGTTTATTTGCAATAATATATAATCAGGACCATTTATGGTTTGTCTCCTATGTACCACACACACGGTTTACTCGTTAGGCATATGACATTCGCTATATCCATTCCTCATAACAAGCGTGCTAGGAAGGAATTATAGCCAGCCTTGGAGCCATGATGTCATTTGACCATGACTACACAATGAGTAAGCAAGATTGTAACTTTAGTTAAGTTTACTCCAAAAACCTATACGCTATCCATGGGAATTCATGGCAAATAAATAATTTGATTGATGACAGTGCTTCAAACAACTAAAAAAAAATTAACCAGGTTATAGCTGAATTGTCATAACTTCTCTCAACTTGCGTTAAGGACAATATACAGCAAACATACACTAACATAGGTGGATAACCAAATATAATGATGTCTGCAGCTCTTCAGGTTACAAATGCTTTCATATTCACAATTTCTTTTGATCTTCCTTATCAATCTAAAAGATTGGTATTATCAGTCCCATTTTACAGAAGATAACACTGAGGTTTGAAGAAGTAACACACCTGCCCAAAGTCAACTAGCTAGAAAGTGTCCCACTTAGAATGTGGACTTAAATTGAGTCCAAATGTTACCCATTCACCGACTGAACATTTGACTTAAAATATTATATCACCAGTACTTTCTATTATGTCATTTCTTTTGCCACAATCTCCCAAATGACAGATTTCACTGTTCGCAAATTTCAAACTCCTGAGAAATCACTAGTCTAACCTAGCATAGCAAGTCTGTCTGAAGAGAGTGTTTCAACTCTCTTGAAATACCTAAAGATTCATTTTGCTTGCTGTAAATCCAGCTTATCTGCAGGTATTTAAATTGTATTTTAAGTTTTAGTTGTACTTGCAAAGAACATTTACAGGTTTATTTTTTTTTTAATCTATTATAATAATCCCTGAATTTAACTGATGCGTTTACTTCATTTACATTTATTGTGATCACTGGTATATCTGGATGTTTTTCCTGAATAATTTATGTTATTTGTCTTGCATTCCTCTACATTTTTGTGGAATTCTCCATATTATTGTTTCTTCCTTTCTGGTGTCTCTTGCTTGCTTCCATCAGCTTGAAAATTCTATGTTATATTTTTACTGTTTTAGTGATTACCTTTAAATATCGACACACATACATGACTTATTATTTCTTCACATTTCCATATTGTTGTCCAGAGTTTTACTTCCATCTTACTTTTTAAATTTTTAAATTTTTTTTTAAATTTTTTTTATTTTTAAAGATTTTATTTATTTGACAGAGAGAAACACAGCCAGAGAGGGAACACAAGCAGGGGGAGTGAGAGAGGGAGAAGCAGGCTTCCCGCCGAGCAGGGAGCCTGATGTGGGACTCGATCCCGGGTCTCTGGGATCATGACCTGAGCCGAAGGCAGTCGCTTAACCAACTGAGCCACCCAGGCGCCCCATCTTACTTTTTTTAAAGAAAGATTTTATTTATTTGAGAGAGAGATAATCTATAGGGGTCATATAGATCCAGTGGTAAAAGAAAATAAAAACATAATTACTGATAAAATAAATTTTGGAAAACTGAAGAGATGTAGCCCCTTGGAAGGGTGCTTGGCTATACCGACCATTTCCTGATTATGATCACTATGACTTCTAATTAAAAGCACACCTTTAAAAAGTCTTCATCCATTATTATTATTTACAACTTGCCTTTATTGCCTTAAATATTCACAGAGATTATTTTATTATTGAAATATCAGTAGGATGCTGAGGAAGAAGTAAAAAAGTCACAAAAAGCTGTAAAGCAGCCTCTTGCTAAGATCTTGCATATCCACGACAGGGCAGCCTGGGGCAGTATCTATATCAAGATATTAAACTTCTTTAGGCGTCTCTTTACATAATATAAAAAGTATAGGAGAAAGGTGGACTCCCTATGATGACTATTTTCCCTAGGATATTAGTTCAACAGAAAGCAAAACAGTAACAGCAAGTACTAATTGTGGATAACAACGATTTGGTAATATATAGTGAACAAAACATTCAAACAAATGAGGTAGCCTCACTATTTCAGAAAGCACACACATCTTTTCACTATCAGATCCTGTAATAAGCTATGACTTCTACTAAAAACACAGACCATAACCAACATTGCTGACTGCCTTTTAAAAATGTGTTAATAATATCCTTCCTGTTTTGTTCACTGCTTTTCTTCACCTTTACAGATGACATTTTTCAAACCATAAAATGCATTCTGCTGGCAAACCTTCCTGCTTCAACAGTTCTCAATTTTATAATAGTAAATCTACATCCTTTGCTACTGAGACATTCACTGGCTTTTGGTATATGACTTTGAATGAGGCAGAGAAGAAGCCATACATATAAAAATCAATAGCTAACCTTATCAATATTCATTTTCCTTTGTCAATACAAAATACAAAGGTGAAAGAGCAGTAAATAAGCTAAAGCACTGAAATGAATTTGGTGTTCCTGTCACAATTAATAAATTCTCACGCGATAACACCGCTGGCTGGTCTGGAGTCTTACAAGGCGAATGAAATTATGCGTCAATGCCACTGCTAATACAGGGTGAGCAAAATTTTCAACACACTAGCAGGTAAAGATCAGATTTTGGGTTATCAATTTCATAGGTGACTTTTAAAAGTATTCATTATGTATACAATATATGACTGTTTATTCTTGGAGTCTTAAATTGTTATATAACCCCTGTTCAGGATTATAAAGTTAGAGTGCCAAATTACAGTTTTTTGACAATGTTTTGGTAAATGTTTTCTAAATCTGTTGCTTAACTGCATAATGTTTCACATATAAATCAGAGGAGATCATTAAATAATATTTGAACTATCTGCTTTTTAACTCTTATCCCCTATTTCAAATGAGAGACAGTTATCTTTACCTGCATTTTTTTCTGCTTAGACTGAATGCTGAGTAAAGGCAAAAGAAAGTGTAAAAACATATCTCAAATCAATGTGTTTTTTGGGGAGGTCTGCGAGGGTCTATAAAATGGGGAAAATATTCACTCTGAAATAGTCCTACATGCTAACTCAGCTCTGGAAGCTTACAAATATAATTGACTATTACAAGGCTGAATATACCCCAGAATTTGAAAATTATAATTTTCAGAGACAAGATGATCGAGGATTCATAACCTCATTATCAAAGTGTATTTATGCAAAAGCATTTCTTACTTGAATTTGGATAATAATCTTCACCTCAGAGTTGATTCATTAGTATTAGAAGATATTCTTTTTAAAACTGAGGACTTTTAAATAACCTCATTCTCTTCCTCTTTGAGAGGAGCAGTTATGCACAGATTTAAAAAATGCATTGGAAATGAGTACCCTAATTCTCTTACTCCTCTACTGTGAATAATTACAAAAATGCATTAAATTACTATGAATTTTATCCTTTAAGCAAAAAAAAATTTAGTAGCATCATCAAAATCTTGAATCTTAAGAGAATCACAACAGTTTTGAAATATAACATCTGGAATATGCTGGTAGAAGGTTACAAATGTTTTAGGCTAAAGTTTAATGTTTATACCCATACTCCGTATAAATGATTTCTTCTGATGCTACTGAGTTGTAACGTCAAAATCACCTTGTAGAAATAATTATATTATCCTCTCCTCAACCATTAAGCATTTTCCTTCTCACTTCACATATGTTCAGAGTGTTAGCACCTGACCCTGATATTCTCTCTTCCTTATTGCCGGCACTAAGGTGCTTTAGTCCCATCCCTAAGACTGTTCTTGTACTATTTCTGCCACTAATGTTTGAATCATTGAAAGATAAGAGAATTCAGGGGACCATTCAACTGGAATGGGGATATTAAAGAATCCTACACCTGCCTTATGAAAGATTTGAATTGAAGAACTTATGACATGTATTTGATCTAAAAGTGGCTCTATGTTCCTGTATAAAGACATATTAGAAGTATTCTCATGAATGTACTGTATCTCCACATAGCAATATTTAGGTAACTCTTCTATGAAGCTTAAGATATAACAGCAGGTTCAAATAAATATATGCAATAGAACAGTCCTTACAAATATATTCTTACAAAAACGCCCTATGCTGTCATGGAAAGAATAGGGATTTAGGAGTCATGCGGGGAGATGTAGGCTTGAAACCTTCCTTTGCCATTCACTAATTATCTTCTTAGGGAATGAAGAAAAACATAACACTTCTCTGAATCTTAATTTTATGGTGTAAAGTGTTGCTAATATCACCTAGCTCACAAAGTTGTTATAAAGATAAAATGAAATAATGAAGTTTCTGTTACATATTAGGCACCCAATAAGTGGTAAATATTATTCTACATCCACACACAGGTGTTTCTTATTTCCAAATTCTAAAAATTCAGTACAGCTACAAGATGATGACCAATATTACATATTATATACTCATAACCATATGCATAATTTCATAACGTCATCCTTTATACACAGATGGAACTGCCTTATGGGGGCTCCAATTTTAAGTCATTCAGATTTTTAGTACTGGACTATAGGTCAGATCCCCTAAACAGAGGATTAAAGCTCTACATCTTTTATTTCTTTGAAATCACCATGTCAATATTCCCCCCCCCCTTCTCATAGTTTATTCTCCTGGTTGACATGAATCTTATTTTCATATTCTATAAATCATCATGGAAAAAATAACTTCCTATAAGATTTCCCAAATGAGGTTAAAGAAAAGTTTATAAACCTGAATGGTTAAGGATCCCAGGCAATAGGTCAAGAATTTTAGTCTTTATAATTGACCAAGTATCTACACTGAAAACATTTCTTAGAGTCAGTTTGCTGCATCACAAATCCTTTTTTTCTTTTTTTTTTCCTTAAGATTTTATTTATTTATTTGACAGAGAGACATAGTGAGAGAGGGAACACAAGCAGGGAGAAGTAGGAGAGGGAGAAGCAGGCTTTTGGCTGAGCAGGGAGCCCGATGTGGGGCTCAATCTCAGGACCCTGAGATCATGACTTGAGCTGAAGGCAGATGCTTAAGAACTGAGCCACCCAGGAACCCCACAAATCCTTATTCTTAGGTGGGTGTCTACATTTTAACCCTGCTTCCTCCTTTCACTGGTTTTTATCTCTGCCTTCCTTATCACTGCTCTTGCATGAGATTTTGTCAAACACAGTGTTATTCATCTCCTTCACTACCACGCTGAGCCTTTGCCCTTCTAGGAAGGCTTCCTGTCCCCTCTGGTCCAGTGACTTCTCACTGCTCAGCACTTGTGGTTTTCCCTATTCCATATTCATTAGAATGGAATGTTATTAGAAGGATGTGATTTTGAGGTGGAAATAATAAAATAATGAGAGACTTTTTGTTCTAATGCAGACTTTTTTGTTTGTTTGTTTGTAGGCTCCATGCCCAATATGGGGGCTTGAACTCACCACACTGAGATCAAGAGTCACGTGCTCTACCGACAGAGCCAGCCAGGCATGCATGTTTAAATAAGGAAGAGCAATCTAGGATTGTTGCAGAGCTGGGACTAGAAACCAGATTGATGTATTCATGGCTAACTTTCCATCTTCTATAATATGGGGCTTTGTGTTTTGGTGCTACTCCTTATACTTTTGAATTTCTTACTCTGAATTTCTTTTGAAGCTATTTGCCTTTTCATCTATGTATGCCTTGTTATTCCAACTCATCTATAAATTTCTGAAGGTCAGAGACACAGTTTTTGAAGTTTTTGTATCCTTTAATACCTCCCACAGAGTCTTGCATTCAGGCAGGTGTGTAGCAAAAATTTCATTGATTGGGCGCCTGAAAAAACTACGCAAGGAACACGCAGTATGCCCTGACGTCAAACGCAAATGATTTAATAGTTGCTAGTACACTGTGACTCTTCTTCAGTGTACGTGATTTAGAATTATCTCTATTTTCTTCTTTATGATTTATGAACTTTATATTTGTGGTCTGCCCCAACCCCTTTTTGTTTTACCTGCTGTAGTAGGTCCAGGCAAAGGTGCAGCTTTTCTTCTCCGTTTGATATCTCCTGTGCATAAGGATCCTAAATGCATGCTTGTTTGCCTACAAGTAATTATCAGAAAAAAACTATTAACAAAGGAGGAAAAAAATGACACATAAATACACAGCTTGTGTAATCTGAACCTAAATCAAAACATTCTCAACAAAGATAGAGCAGCATAGTAAAACCACCAATCTTGTTTATATCGAAACATAATTACGTTTGTTGACAAGCGTTCAGCAGCTAAATGCGCCATCATAAATTGTTACTGGAATGAATAATATAAAAGGAATGCTTTTTAATTTTCAAAACTGGCAATCTTTCTAGCTCAACATAAAATCAAGCACTGTTGCTTCTGACAGGAAAATAGCTAAGATTAATTATCTAAAGAGACCACAATATTGTTGCTAGGTTATCAATTGGTTACTAATGCTTTACTGTCAGAGCAACATTTATTACAGGAAGAGTATGATCAATTTCTTTTAGGATATTATGTGGCAGTGAATTTTCTTAGAACACTTTAAACAGATAGAAGGAAACAGTGATGTTCCCTCTTATAATTCATATGATTAGAATTCTTTAGTTAATTGTTTATTAGCTAGGTGAGGAAGCATACTTTGAATGCGTTGATGCTGGTCTACTGCCCCTAGATACGCTAGCATGATAATGGATTATATTTATAAAGACATGATACGTGAGAACTGAGAAGCAGACTTTCTGTTATCCTTGAAGTTAATCAGAATGGGATTATTTTGCTCAACCATGGACTCCTAAATTAGAAAGTTTTGGAAAAATTAGAAATGATCCAATTGGAAATCAAGGAAAAATAATACAAAGATGGAAAGGATTTAAAAGTCTTCAAACATTTCAAGCTATAAAAGGACTCTGTTCATTTCCTGGATCATAATCCCTGATGTGGGGCTGGGATAGTGTCCGGGGATCATGAAGTAGAAATAAATGATGCGTGTTTATTATCGCACATGTTCTTTCAGTGATTCACAGAGATATCTGGTAGTATCCTTAAGTTTCATATTTAACTTGGCAAGGCCTGTTAGATCAGTCTTCTCTCTATCCTGCTGTTTCTGAATAGCCCAACAAACATTTGTTCACCAAACATTTGTTCCTTTTCATCTTCTCATGAATTGTACTCCTTCTCTTTTAAGTCCCAGACTCTTAGCCCACTTCTCCTTAGTTCAGGATGACCTATGTACCTCCTTTTACCTCTTTGTCTTTAGAATCTCATGTCTGTGTGGGTTCCCTGTATGTACAGAATTTAATTGGATTTCCTCCCATTAATCTGTCTCATATGTCAGTTTGATTCTTAGTCCAGCTAGAAGAATCTTGAAAGACAGAGAAAAATGATTTTCTCTCGTACACACCCAAATTAATAGAGAAAAATTTAAAAGGAAAAAAGTAATTCAGGTAAAAACCACGGTATATATTTATACACATATGCTCAGGTGTTTAAATATAATGAAAAATTGGGGAGTAATTTTACTGGGGAGTAAAATTTACATATACATTCTACCTACACAGCACAAAGTAAAGTACAATAATCATCTGGCCAATCCACAATCAAATAAATACACTATGAAAATCTATCAATATAGATAATAGCAACACACGTTTCTCTAGTTTTCCTTTTGTATTGAGTGCATACTGTTTCTCTGTTATAGAAAAAACATATACACTTATTAAAATTTAAAAAAAGGGGGGTGCCTGGGTGAATCAGTCATTGGGCATCTGCCTTCGGCTTGGGTTGTGGTCCTGGAGTCCCGGGTTCAAGCCTTGCATTAGGCTCCCCGCTCGGCAGGAGGCCTGCCTCTCCTTCTCTCACTCCCCTGTTTGTGTTCCCTCTGTAAATGTGTCTCGGTCAGATAAATAAATAAAATCTTTTAAAAAATATTTTAAAAAATTAGTTCATTTAAGTAGTGACTAACTTTGTAGAAATACACACACACACACACACACACACACATCAAAATGTTTTCAAACATGCAAAACTGTCGGGGTTTTGAGGTGTGGTCCTTGCTCCAATGCCAAAAAAATCGAATGGTTATGATCCCATCTATTTTTTAAAACTATAAGAAATGTTTAAAAACTACAATAATTTCAAAGAAGACACATATTTTTCTACAAAATTAACAAATTCACTTATTCAGCAAGCATTTATTAGTATCTATTACTGACTTAGCATTAAGATCCTCCAGAGGTAAAAAAGAAAAAAAAAAAAAAAGATCCCACAGAGATGGTGACAGTGAAGAGAGTAGGAAAGAAGAGATGGAAGACAGAAAGAACACGGAATGTTCACTTCCTATTATTGTTAGGGTTTACAGTCTGAGTGGGGAGATTAGGTCATGAATGCATGAAATACCTAGGGACAGTGGTGGCAGTGGTGGGCAATACCAACTTACCAACTTTATTAGCTATTACTAGAGATTATATTATTGAGGCCTTATAACGATTTGAAACATGTTGTGTTGAATATACCTTTTTTCTTTTGTAGGGAATTAGAGCATGTTCTTCTTGTCAGCAGACTCTGATTCTACAGAAGCTAGTTTACAACAACTCGAAGTTCTGGATGTCTGCAAGTAATGGGAAATAATTCCTGTCTATAGAAACGCAAATGAATTGTCCTGAGGAAGGACAAACTTCCCTCCTATGTTAATGTCAGTTCTGCAACCATCTGCCCATTCATATCTACATTCCTTACTCCTTACAAATTTGTGCTTCTTTGACATCTTCTCTGAACCCCTTATGAGATCTGCCTGGTTCCCTCATTAACTTATGAGTTAAATAATATCTCAAACACATACTCATTTTATATCTGTGAAAGAGTCACAATTTTACCTTTTTGTACAATAGCATCCCTTGACATCTGTGACCCCTCGAGAAACCTCCCTCTAGCAAACGACTGCAGCCCTGCTGATGACGAGAGCATATACCAGACAAGCTCAGATATCAGGAACAGCTGAGGAGGAGGGGAAGGGAACATTCTGGAAATGGGAATAAAGTAGGAATCTGAATTCTGAGTCATGGCCCTTTTTTTATTGAGCTGTAAACACCAATGCACCGGCCGTCTACTTTTGATGTTCTTGTTAAAACATACTGAATATCCTTAGTTTAAGCCATTGTTGGTTAGATTCTCTCTATACCTGTTGCTGAAAGCATTTTTTTTTAAAAGATTTTATTTTTAAGTAATCCCTATACCCAACATGGGGCTTGAACTCACAACCCTGAGATCAACAGTTGCATGCTCTACTGCTGAGCCAGCCAAGAGTCTCTGTGGCTGGAAGTATTTTAACCTATAAAGAGTTTGGTCTGGTCTGAGATTTAAGAGTAGTTCAACATGTCCGGGGAGCAATGTCTCAAGAAGGTACTATATAATTTGAAGGAAGAAAAATGCTGCGGCTGGATTATGGGCCATATATGTCACACATGGTCATGACGGTGTCTGGATTTTATAGCTGACATGGACTCATTAAAGGTCATTTGGCAGGAAAGACAGTTGGACAGATTAGAATCCTGGGACACTGGCAGAGAGAGAGCAGGGTTGGCTAGAGTTTAAGCTGATGAGATGGAGGGCGACTAGGTTTGCAAAATCCAGACCCATACTGCTTCCCCTGTCATTCCTCTCTGTCATGGTTGAGAATAACACGAAGATGCCACATCATGGACCTTCTTTGTGTTGGTCTGAGAGAGGAAGTGAGCAGGGACAGGCAGGCAGCCCATGAAAAGTCTGCTTCTGGATTATTTGAAAACAAAACCAAAAACAAAACTATGCCAGATTTTATTACTTTCAGATACATTTAAAGCTAAAACTAAGGTAAAAAAAATATTAGTCAGGACTGTCCTTAAGAAATACATTTTTGGAAAAAATTGGAAGAAATATTTGAGGGTCTGAAACATCGTAGGTACTCATTGTGACTATTAACATGGTTCGCTTCAACTTTCACTGCTCTGGCACTAATGGCATGTAATTGGAGTCTTCTCGTTGCTTGAAAAATCATTCTCCAAAGTCAATATTGCCTTTAAGACTTTATCTTTTTTTTTTTTTAATACTATTAAAACTTATTAGGAAGACCTGTTTACAAACATGGCGAAAAACAAATCTCAGGAACAACTCCCTCTTTTAAACCTTTTTCCTCATCTTCTGGACCAAAAGTTCCCTTTCGGGTATCTTTACAGAAGAAATGGAATATAACATCTTCATTCCACTCCCCTCCCCGACCCCCAGCAGAGTTGCATAAAGGAAAAGAGACAGACAAACATTCAAGGAGAATAAAGTTGAAGTTAATAAAGTCAGTACATTGAACCCAAAGACCTGAGCCGTAAGAAAAACGGCTGGTTGCATTTCAGTAATTCTATCAGGAATTGACTATCTGCTACAGCGCATTCCAAGATCTGGATTATTGATCAGTAAGATTACCCCATTCAGGCTTGCCCACCGCTCTTTTTCTTCAGACAGGTGCAATGAAGTTGCTACGTACAACATTAAGTAAGGTCTACTCTGTTATTTGTTGTCACTCCTAATGTAAAGCATAGCAGTTATTATTTAATTTAAAATCAATGAGTGTCTCAAAGGCAGCCTTGTTGCTTCAGTCTAAATGAGTCATTTGTTTTTGCAAAGCAGAATACTGGATTACTAGTCAAGGTGATAGTTGGCTGTGTGTGTGTGTGTGTGTGTGTGTGTGTGTGTGTGTGTGTGTTTTGAAGGATGATAATGCATTGTCCTATCAAACACCTGAAGTTATTAAAAAATAATGTTAAGATTTTTTGGTAATGCAAGGAAATTACCAGTGAAGCCAGTGTGTATTTGTTTCCGTTATCAGTATTTGCTTGCAGTGGAGAAGAGGGGAGACAAATCAAAATCTGCTAACTTTATAACTACTCACACCTTTACTATTTAAGGTAAACGAACATATCTTTAAGTGGAAAAGATCAAGAAATGATGCTCTTTTTGTTTTGGATTAGTAAGTACGGTCACTGAGTTATGATCTGAAACATGCTTTCCCATGACTGATTCTAAGATTTTCTTATTAAATATTAGAAAAGCGGAACTCAAAAAGAAGTCTTCATTTTGTTGCTTTTTGAAACACACTTCATTTGGCTTATCCCCTCATCCTTTAAATGGATGGAGGAACAAGAGGAAAAAGAGGAAAAAAACAAAATAGAAAAAAACAAAAAGCGAAAAAAAATCCTGGAGAAAACCACCGTGCCTGAAAACTTGGCTTTCAACATGGGCTGCCGGGGACGGAAGCAGGCAGTGTCAAACACAGTAAGAGCGAAGAGAAAAGAGGCACGACTTGTCTCTTCATCGTATGCATTCACAAACAGAGGCTTTTCCGAGAATCAGGCCTGGTTAAAGTTGCCCCCTGGATAAAATGTGCTCCCGAGAAGCCTCAGACAAGCTGCAGAGAAGAGACAAACAGATGTGACTATGGGCCCCGGCATTTGGCAGGAACACTCACTGTCAGTTAGAAAAATATAAGCCTGGACAGGGCACCAGCTGCACAGAAATCAAGCAGGGCTGCGGTGTCACTGGAGTCATCGGTGGTGGAGAGAAGTCTCGGGGCTGGAAAACCCAGCTCCATGGGAACTTCCCCTTCTAGAGGCAAATGACCCTCTCCTCCCTTTTATTTCATGTCCCTATGTCTCAACATATTAAACTGAAGGGGTTAACAGCAGTATCTCTTTTTCTTTTGTATCAAAAGGCACATTAGGCATCAACCACCATTAGGCTAAGTATTTAACTACAAAGATTGCACGAAGTCCTGGTTTTTAATGGTGTTTCTTTCTAAGCGCCTTCTTTTGCATGAAGCACGCTTTGCATTTGGTCTTGGCCATCGCACCCTACTGGATTCTGGTGCCTTCTCTCTCTATGGCTTTGGTCATTTGACTTCACCTTCTGCCTCAAGTCCATTTCCCCTCTTCCTGGACTAAACCTGACTTTAGCAAGTCGGAGTTTAAATTTTAAAACACTGCACTGAACTTAGTACTTGTGTCCCAGGAACTGAGCCCTTGCTTTATTCTGGACTTACCTACCAGTCAGAAACCTCCCAGTACCTTAGTATTTTTGGACTTTGGTCATTCCTGGGTCTCCCCGGATGCTAAGGTCTGGCCCTGAAGGGCGACCTGGTGACTGAGGTGGTCTCTGATGTCGCTGGCACACCCTAGCCCGAGCATCAGCTGCTCCTGGCCTCCCGCTCTGCTCTCTGCCTGCCCGGGCTGGGGCATCCTGATGCTGTATCCATTAACGTCCAATTAGCTGTGGTCTGAGTGCCATGCCTCAGACGGTGGCCTTGCTGTCAGTGTGCAGTTCCTCTCCACAGCCGACGGACCTGTCCCGTCTGTGCCCCTCCACCCTGTCAGAGTCCGAGTCCAGACCGACTTCTTCGCAGTCTGCTTCAGCCTGCTACAGTGACTGGGGGCTACCGCCAGAACTAACGTCACTCTGAGCTTCTCCTGTGCCATGGTGTGTGCCCACAAGCACTTCCCCACCTGTGCCCCCCGCGTGGGTGACGAGTGTGAGGGAGGGACGGCTGTGTCAGGAGGCCTCTGGGGAGCTCTGCGAGGGGCCGCGCTGCCCAGCCAGTCAAGGACTGCTGTGGCTCCTCAGAGCCGTGTCCTAGTGGCTCCGCTGTCCTGAGGAAGGGGCACATAGGGAGGAGGAGCTGGTGGGAATCTGCAGGTGGTCAGCAACCTGTTCCCTCCGATGCCGCCATTTCCCCTCTCCCAACCAGTTCTCTCAAAAAGCCAACTTGTCGCCATGTTTGTCCAGGTTGGAGGATTTTGCCCATCTTCGGCATGTTACTTAAACTCGGTTTGCTTCAGTTTCTTTGCCTTCAAGACACTGTGGTTAGACTAGTACACACCTCAAAGGTTTATCTGGAGATTTTATTTAGAAATCGTTTGTGTCAAACATTTGGCACAGCGCCTGCCCAGAATGAGCAACCGCTGGCTGTCGGCTACGGCACCCGTGAGGCCCTCATCCCCACGTCACAGATCGGCAGCCCAGGGCGAAGAAAAGGTAAGTAATTTATGGGGATCACACCGTTACGGGAACTGACGGGAGGCCTTTGTGGTGTAATACGCCCAGAAGAAGGTCTGGTGTAGTTTCACTAAACAAATACCAAATAAAGACATTATAAACTCATTATATCTAAACACTAGCAATATGCTACAATGAGGATATAATTAGGATCATTTCTAAAGAACAAATACGGGGCGCCTGGGTGGCTCAGTTGGTTAAGCGACTGCCTTCGGCTCAGGTCATGATCCCGGAGACCCGGGATCGAGCCCCACATCGGGCTCTCTGCTGGGCATGAAGCCTGCTTCTCCCTCTCTCCCTCCCCCTGCTTGTGTTCCCTCTCTAGCTGTGTTTCTCGCTGTCAAATAAATAAAATCTTAAAAAAAAAAAAAAAAGAATGCTTTAAAGAACAAATAGGTATTTCTTGGGTAGTTAATAAAAACGGTGGAATTTTTCCTTAGGGGTTGTTCTCTTTGCTTTAAATGTCTCATAGCTTGTAAGAATAAGTCCTCATTTTTCATTTAAAAAGCTCAATAAAAACCCAGGAGTCCTGAAACTGTGAAGCCCACTGCCTCACATTTTCTCTTGGCCACCATTTGGTTACTTCCTACCTCAAAGAAGTCTTACTTCCTGCAAGTAGTGTGTTTTATGCTTTATCTAAAGCCCCAAGGGTCTGCTATTCTAATGTTATTCATTTTGTGCAAATTACTAAACCCAACTTCTATATCCCTAAACAGCTCTTGCAAAAGCTGCTTCTTTCGGTATCTCCTTATTATTCTAAACAAGGGGTGCCTAACAGGTGGTGGTGACCGTCTTACTCAATTCAGGTAGGTATTCTGCGATAATCATTAGAACATTCTGAGTGCATTTAGGTGAGAACATTCTAACATCTAGAGGGAAGTTAAACTTTTCATAGAGCAAATCATTCATAGTTTCAAAAAATCTCTTTGGGAGAACTGCTGTTACATCTTGGCTTCCATAGGGCTGACATTACGCTTCCCACATTTGTCTAAGTCCTACGGATATCTTCACGGAACTGCCAATCACCAAGGCCATGTGCATGAGCTAACCCTGGAGCCATGAAGTCTACCCTCTTGAGAAAAATTCCTCTGTTTCCCAATTTCCACTAGCTTTGAGAGTCTGATCTTTTGCCCTTCACTGTTCTTCCAGGATCCTCAAAGCTAAATGTTTTTTTTTTTTTTTTTTTTTAAAGATTTTATTTATTTATTCGACAGAGAGAAACAGAGCTACAGAGGGAACACAGGCAGGGGGAGTGAGAGAGGGAGAAGCAGGCTTCCACCTACCAGGGAGCCCGATGTGGGGCTTGATCCCGGGACTCTGGAATCACGACCTCAGCCGAAGGCAGATGCTTAACGAATGAGCCACCCGGGCATCCATCCATTCTTCCTTCCTTCCTTTCTCTCTTTTTTTAAAAAAGATTTTATTATTTGTTCGACAGAGAGAGAGATCGCAAATAGGCGGAGAGGTAGGCAGAGAAGGTGGGGGGAGCAGGCCTCCTGCTGAGCAGAGAGCCCCATGTGGGGCTCGATCCCAGGACCCTGAGATCATGACCTGAACTGAATGCAGAAGCTTGACCCTCTGAGCCACCTTCTTTCTTGAAGAAGGCACTCTTTTTTATTTTTAAACTTTCCTAGCCTCACTCTCCTTCCAAGAGCTTTTCCTCTATATTTCACAGCAATCTGTGTTGCTACATTTATCACATGGCCTGGCCTGAAGTTGTTTTCAGATTAGAGGGGGATTGCCAGCTAAAAACACCGGAACAACATGAGGCCAAGAACCATGTGCAATTTCACAGAACCTAGCTTGGCTTCTGTCGTATACTAGAAACATAATAAATATTTGCTGAACTAAAACAAATTAAACTATTGTAAAAACTGTTGCCTCAACATTTCATTTGGCAATTAATCAGGCATTTTTTTGTGATAAAACTTATTCTTTCTTGAAGTGTTACTTAAATTTACTCAAAAGCATTCATTTAAAAATTAGCAAAAGTTGACTATGAATCAGGTATTCTACTAGATGCTAAAAAACCCCACAAGGATGGCTCCTACCATCAAGGGGCTTATGAGCCTAACACAGGAAATCTAAGAAAGATAAATTACTATATGGTATAACAAGTCCACAGGGTTATGGTAGCAGACCACCTCTCTGGGACACGGAGAAAAATTCATTTCGCCTGAGTTCAAATTTGGATATTGTCTTTCCAAGAAGAATCTAAGATACGAGAGGCATGTTGGAGTATTCTTTTATTCTTCACACCACAGTATCTAGAAAATAGTAGGCACTTAGTAAAGTGATATTGATTTAATTTATTCAATTCCTAGCTATAACTATATATTTCTGGAATCTGTTTATCCCTGATACTTAGTATAGAGTTTCTACAATAAATTTTTTTCTAATTTCCTTAAAAAATGATATAACAAAGGTAGTATTAACTCTTAGGAGGGATTGAAAATTATGCAAAATAAACATGATTCTTTTGAATATCTCCATTAAATACAAGAGGATATGTGTCTACATTTAAAAAATTGGGATGTTGATCCGGATGACATCTTGCATCTTACAAAGAAGAATTATCAATTCAGACCACAGATTCAGATAGAATCCCACATTTTCTCTCTGATCGTGACACTACACAGTATTTCTTAAGATGGTATGGTTGGCGTTTATAATGTCCATTAATAAAACTATGGGGTATTCCTAATTACATTCCTAGCTTTTTCGAGGAAGTCCATGCATTACTCATTTTTTTAGCCACTTTATTCAGTGTAGTATATAATAATTGTATGTTTGGGGGCGCCTGGGTGGCTCAGTTGGTTGGACGACTGCCTTCGGCTCATGTCATGATCCCGGAGATCCGGGATCGAGCCCCACATCGGGCTCCCCGCTCAGCGGGAAGCATGCTTCTCCCTCTGTCATTCCCCTTGTTTGTGTTCCCTCTCTGGCTGTGGTTCTTTCTGTCAAATAAATAAATAAAATCTTAAAAAAAAAATTGTATGTTTGTTGAACTGACTTCCTACTATAGTCTCCTATTCACTATTTCTGACTCTGAACCAAGCTTTAAGAAGTGCAGTTCTTAGGGAATATTTTGGAATGGATGTGCTGAGTTTCTTTCTTTTACCAGCTTCAGGGAGTTAAAGGGGCAGGGCAGAAAATATGTTATTATTTTTTTATTAGTTTGAATATACGTTGGTTTCTTAAATCTTAGAATTTATTACTGAATTACCAGGAACATCCAAACATATTCAGTGTCAACTACATATGGGGTATTATGCTAAATATTTTCAAATGCTTAATCTTCGTTACTTCCCACAAAAACCCATTAGAAGTCTGAGGAAGCTAGGGTCCAGAGAAACTGTTAGTTGTCAAAGATCACATAAACAGGAAATGAAGTTACTGTATTTGAACCAAGGAATGCATGCCTCAAAAGAATCATTTTTCTCCTATACCATACCACCTCACTCAACTTAGTTTATTATACTCCATTTAATAAATGTCTACTGAAAATATAATGCATGCCCTGCCCTATGCCATAAAACAGGATTGGGAAATAAAAAAGATATGGCTTTCATTTTCAAGGGGTTAAAGTCTACCGATCATGTGGGAAAATGATTTCAACTCAATATTCAAAGAGAATTCCAAACCAGAGTGCAAGGCATTCCAGGCCCCTAGGTGAGTGAAGACATCTAAAGAGGCACAACTTCCTTGAAGTACATGTACCACGTACCATCTTTGGGGGTTCTGTACGCAACTCTACAAGACAGGAGCTAGGACACATGGAGACATGGGGGGAGAAGATACCTCCCTGCACACATCAAATTTTAATAAATTCAATGAATATGTCCATTCACCATTATTTAAAACCTCTAGAATAAAGGAATAAAGTGGCTATTGGACTGAATTAATCAGTTTATTACCTAAATTAATAGTTGAACTCAGTGGATAAAAGCCTGCCCCTAATTCTTTGTAGACGTAGCTTTGGATTGTTTTGTAGCTATAGTCAGGAAGTTCTTGGCCTGGTGCAGAGATGGAGTCACATAGAGATCCATTTCCAAGGTAGCTTTTGAAGTTGAGATGCCTTGCTCATTCAACAGAATTTACATCTACTCACACTGTTGAGTTGGCAGATGCAGGCTCAAGACTGAGCTGTTTCGATGTTCCGTAAAGTGTCCCATGATGACTTATTGAAAGGGTACTGAGAGTCATGTCCTAATTCTACCCACTGTAATGGACACTTGTAGAGTATGACCACTAAAGAGCAAAGGAAGATGTAGTTGCCACTTCGACTTCCATATTGAGGTGGTAATAAAGACTGCATATTTTAATAGTAGGCCAGAATGTCTTAAACTTCTGAAAGATGTAGGGAGTTATTTCTACTCTGGAATATATCAGACAGCATTACCACTGAATGCAAAGTTACCTGAATTCTGGTTAAATTATTGTTTATTGGTGGAATTCAATGGGGAATCTATGACTCAGCTGAAATGCTACCTCCTTTAGGCAGCCTTCTCTGACTGCAATTGCCAGAATAATCTCTCACTCCTTGGAGAAAACAGTGATTTTTATTTTAAACTACAGCTTTTTATGTACATGAAACCAATACTCTATTTAGACTGTGGATTCCTTGAACGCAGTGGGGCCCACATCTGATTTATTTAAGTAAATTTCCCTCAGCACTTACAAGCCTTGCCAACCACAGGCACTTATTAAATCATTACTGAATAAAATTTAACAAGGCATGCCAGAGTTTTGATAGTAACTTGTTTTTATGATAATCAATATCTTTATTGAAGTTCCAAATTCTATATGCTTACTTATGGGAATAGAAAATCACACCAAAAAATTCAGTTCCTATCTTGGGTTTTGGGATGGAAGTATGTGCAAAATCAAACTTGTCCATGTTAAGTCAGCTTTTAAAGTACAGGCAGGCTTCTAATGCAAAAGTGTCTTCCTTTTTACATAATTTTGCATTTTGCTAAGTTGTTAAGTGTAACTTTATGAAAAGAATGCTTTCAGTGCCTTCTCTTCCATGATAGTTTTTGGCAGACGAACGAATAATACGTACATAAAACTTTCACACACTTGTTAGCAAATGTTTCCTAGACTGTGAAATACACTCTAACAGCTAGGGAAGATATCAGGGGGCTTGTGCTGACTACATGAGCACTAATGTTCAATGATCAAGAGAAAGAATATTTCAGGATTCTCCTAATTTGATTCAATTCAATCCAAATACTTGCACAGTTGGAAGGCGTTAGCTTATACTCAGAATCTGTTACACCATCAAGATCTTTGACTAAAAATGCTTTCTCATTTCGGTAATTCAGGTCTACTACTCTTTATATTTGGAAGATCTGTTGTCTTGAAATGTCGATGGAGAAATATCCTACCAAAAATTAACTTTAAATAAAAATGCAGTCTTTTCTCATTTACCTAATGTGTTTCTTTAGAAAACCATGCAGGCTTCTGTATTTTTTAAATTTCAGAAACTGAATGCCAAATTAACAACAATCATTTTAGTCATGATTTCAAAACGTTACCACCTTTATTAAATAATGTAAAAATAACCTAAAATGTTTAAAATTACTATTTTAGAAGAGTCAACAGTTTTTTTTTAACAGTTTTATTTAAAAACAATATCGCAGATTTAACAAAATGGCCCAGTTCATTCATTCTTTTTTTTTTTTTTTTAAAGATTTTATTTATATTTGACACAGAGAGAGAGAGATCACAGGTAGGCAGAGTGGCAGGCAGAGAGAGAGGAGGAAGCAGACTCCCTGCAGAACAGAGAGCCTAATGTGGGGCTGGATCCCAGGACCCTGAGATCATGACCTGAGCTGAAGGCAGAGGCTTAACCCTCTGAGCCACCCAGGTGCCCCTCCAGTTCACTCTTATATGCCTTAGGAACAAGACTTGTGGAAAAAGATACTATTGTGTAAATTACCTGGCATTTGACCTGGGAAAGCTGCTGGACCTCTCTCTCTCTGTTTCCTCACATGCAAAATGGGAATGGTAACAGTATCTACTTCACAGGGTAATTTTGGAAATGAAATGAGATAAAATAAATGCACTGTTAACATTCAAGGGATCTTAGCTCTTTTGGTATTTAAGTGTCAAAATGATAGGGAATTTTTTTCTTCCATTTTAGGTAATATAGTTTAAATTCCCTGTCTTTGGTCCTTCTTAACCACATATCCACTTATCTGGAAAGGCAAGATGGCACAGTGGTCAAATGTGGGGACTCTGGAGTAAAAAGACAGGAAGTTTCACTGCTGCTTCCTCATTTCTCCCCATTTAACAACCTAGGCAAACCTGGGCAAGCTACTTAATTTTTATGCCTCACCTTTCCTGCCTGAGAAATGGAGGTAATAATGGAACTGATCTCAAAGAGTTGATGTAAGGGCTGAATGTGTGGCTCACAGCATGCTCTTAGTAAGTCTCTCTCTCTCTCTCTCTCTTTTTTAAGATTTTATTTATTTATTTGACAGAGATTACAAGTAGGGCAAAGAGGCAGGCAGAGAGAGAGGAGGAAGCAGGATCCCTGCTGAGCAGAGAGCCTGATGTGGGCCTCGATCCCAGGACCCTGAGATCATGACCTGAGCCGAAGGCAGAGGCTCTAACCCACTCAGCCACCCAGGCGTCCCCTTAGTAAGTCTTAACTATAATTTTCCACAGACAAAGAGAATTTGATAAATTGAATACTGAATACTGAATATGGTAAACTGAATACTGTATTGATTCTGGCACCTTCTTCCCCCAATCATAAGACTGAAGAAGTAGAGAAACTCTGTGGACCAGAACATATTTTGTTTTTAGAGTACAAATGGGGAAATAAAACAGATTTATCATTAGCTAATGAGGTCTAAATATATTCTATAAACAAACATACAAATATGTCATTTATGCAAATACAACAGAACACATATAGCAAATAATCATAGGTTGTCAAGCTGATTTCCTACTGTACTTTATATCCTTTTTATGAATCTTAAATTCTACTGTAGAGAGGGCAGAGTTTATTTGAGGAACTAAAACAAGCTCATCGCAGCTGGTGTATAGCACTCAAGGTAGGGAGTATTTGGAGATGACACTGGAATCATTAAGCAGGGGGTTGGGGGGGTAGACTGAGAAAGACCTTGCAAGCCGTATTTGGGAGCTGATCCTAAAGGCAATGGGAAGCCATTAAGAGTTTATGTGTGTGTGTGTGTGTTTCCATCTATTTGTTTGTTTTTTACATTTTTTTTGAGAACTGACATAGAACTATATTAGTTTAAGGTGTATGAAATGATGGTTTGATTTACATATATTCTGAAGTGATTACAGTAGGTTCAGCTCACAGTCATCTTTTCATATAGCTACAATAAAAAGAAAACAAAAAAAGGAAAAAGAAAAAAAAACTTTTCTTCTTGTGATGAGAATTAATAGGGTTTACTCTCTTAACTTTCCTATGTGTCATTTATCAGTGCTAGCTGTGGTCATCACGCTGTACCTTCCATCCCTAGTACTTATTTATCTTATAGCTGGAAGCTTCTTATCTTTTGACCACCTACTTCCAATTCCCCCTTCCCCACGCTCTGCCTTTGGTAACCATAAATCTGTTCTATTTTTCTGAGGGTTTTTTTGGTTTTGTTTTATCTTTCCCTTTTTAATTTCACATTTAAGTGAGACCATACAGTATTTTCTCTGTTTGGCTTATTTCAATTAGCATAATGCCTTTAAGGTCCATCCATGTTGTCTTAAATGGTAGTAGGACTTACTCTTTTTCCCTCCTCTATGGCCAAATAATTCATTGTGTGTGTGTGTGTGTGTGTGTGTGTGTATTTATATATATAAATATGCATAATTTCTTGATCCATTCATCCATTGATGGGCACCTAGGTTGTTTCCATGTCTCGGCTAGTGTAAAAAAATGCTTCTCTGAATATGGGGGTGCAGATATTTTTTGAGTTAGTGTTTTTACTTCTTTGGGATATATTCCCAGAAATGAACTGACTGGATCATATGATAGTTGTGTTTTAAATTTTTTGAGGATCTTCCATATTGTGTTTTCCATAGTTGTTTCACCAATTTACAACCTAGAAACAGTGCACAAGGAACCATTAAGCATTTTTAAGTACACACAAATAGATTTGGGTTTTCCAAATGCCATTCTGGCTATTTTATGGAGGATGAATGTAGGGAACAAGAGTTAGAGACTAAAACGAATAATGGATGGAACCCAGCTTTCCCTGAGAAGGATATAGGATCCTGGAATGCGGAGATTGTACACAGTGCATGGGTTCCAAGCACATCACTTAGACCAGTGTCTTGTATATGCCTGGTAGAAAAACTCCTTAATGGTATGTGGAAGTAGTGCATGAAGCAACATTTTAAAAAAGAAACATAGAAAATACTATACAAAAAGACTAGAAAATCATGACACACTAGATGTACCAGTAGAGATATGCAGCCCTTATCATGTATGACTCCAATCACTTATTTCCATACTTAAAAATAATCAGGTTATGAATACGTCCTTGAATCCTGTAATTCTAAGAAAAAAGCATAATTGGAATATTCTAGGAATATGGTGGCAGTGACACTCTTGTTTCTGAATCTATATAGCATAACCCAATCCTCCTAACAACAAAGCTAGCCAAAGAGAGATGATAGGAAACAATTAGAAATGAAAATTTAAAAAAAAAATTCCAGAAATGAAATTAGACTAAATATAAGAGTGAATAAATAGGATGGAGGAGAATAGAAGGTAATGAAACACAGGATGCAAAATATAAAAACATTAAAAATAAAAGAAGAGAGAAAAAAGATTAGGTAAGTGATACTATAAAAGATAGGCCAAAAGGATCCAATATATGTATAAGGGAAACTTTTGAAGCAAAACCAAAGCAATGAAATAAATATGAAAAACTACAATTGGAGAAAATCTTAAAATTATTTCAAGAATAACAGCTACCTTTGGAAAGAGCATACTTCATCCTTGGGAAAAAACACCTTGAATGATCACACAAGAATACAGTCTATTCAAACTCTTCGGGCTTTAAAGAGAAAGAAAATATCACTGAGCAACCAGGCAAAACAAAGTCATGGAAAGATGAAAGAAAACCAGACTCTAGCAGACACTGAAGATAATGTTTTATATAGACAACGGAGGAATCTATTTATTAAGGAAAGAAGAAGGTGCTTAGCTAGCTTAGTTGGTACAGCAGGAGACTCTTAAGGAAAGAAGACAGGAACTGTGGATTGTAAATCTGGCCAAAATGACTTTTACATGTACAGGTCATGGAACTCAAGGAACACTGTTCCCATGAGCCCGTCCAGAGGAAAACAAAAAGACTAGAGAGGCACTGACTTCAATCTGATGGGGATCATTAACATTATTAGCTGAATTTATACCAAATGAACTGAACTAGAACCAAAACTGAAGCTGAAATGAAGAAGACAGCATAGGATGGAATGGTTCTGTGCCTCAGGCAATGTATACAGAGTACAGTACCAAAAGGGGAGAGAAATGAAGAGTATACAGGAAAACAGAATGAGTCTGCTGACTGGCCTATAGGTATTAGCAGAGTATCATTGACTTCACATCCAGTGCTTGGGAGAATAATGAGAACGGCAAAAGAGGTCTTAGTAGGGAACCAATAGCAAATAGCCTCTCTTGCCCAAAGTATTAATGTAAAGATAATTATGAGAAAAAAAAAAGTCTTCGGAAATGTCAAATGTTATACCAGAGTGCAAGTAAGAGCAAGGAAAAGTAAAAGTAGAGAGGAAGAAAGATAGATCTGCTTATTCCAAAATAGGAAAAACAAAACAAAACAAAACAATCGAAGGATAAACCATAAATAGAACAAAACAATAGCTACCTGACCCCTGTTGAGGGGACAGGGTAGAGGCTAGACCTCTTTGAAAATGATTTTTTTTGTTTTTTTGGTGGTGATTCGATTATGGCACCTGTAATGATGTTTATGTCATTTTATAACAAAATTAAATAAATTTTTAAGGAGAAGTCTCTGAATATTAAAATGAAACTAAAGAACCTAATTACACATTGGTATATCTATACTTAGAAACTATTTCAAGTGATTTTATGTATTTATTTTTAAAAAGATTTTATTTATTTACTTGAGAGAGAGAGAGAAAAAAAGTAGTGGGGAGGAGCAGAGAGAGAGAGAGAGAGAAGCAGACTCCCCGCTGAGCAGGCTCCTGGGATCATGATCTGAGCCAAAGGCAGACACTTAACTGACTGAGAGTGACTCAGGTGCCCCTCAAGGGGCTTTAAAACATAGGAATTGACTACATATTCCTCATGAAATATATAAGAATTATAAAACCAATAGGAAAAGGAAAAATTTTAAACTGTTCTTACAAATTATTTTATGTGATGGTCATGACGATATGGTGATTCTGAGACTGCTGTGTGTATGACTGCATAGATAAAAGAAATATGGCTCACCCGTGAACATGGCTTTGAACTCCATGGGTCCACTTAAACAAGGAATTTTTCCAATAAATACAGTACTGTATTATCAATGTATTTTCTCATCCTTATAATTTTTTAAAAAGGTTTTATTTATTTATTTTAGTGAGAGAGAGCATGAGCAGGGAGATGAGCAAAAGGGAAGGGAGGAGGGGGTAAGAATCTCAAGCAGACTCTGCACTGAGCATGAAGACCCACTCTGGGCTTGCTCTCACGACCCCTGAGAACATGACCCTGTGATGATGGCCTGAGCTGAAACCAAGAGTCGGACATTCAACGAACTGAGACACCCAGGAGCCTCTTCCTTACTATTTTCTTAATAACATTTTTTTCTTTAGCTTACATTATTATAAGAATACAGTATATAATACATACAGTATATAAAACAAAGTACCTGCTAAACGACTGTTTATGTTATCATTAAGGCTTCTGGTCAACAGTAGGCTATCAGTAGGTTTTTGGGTAGTGAAAAGTTACCAAAGAAATTTTGACCACACCAAGTGTGGGTGCTCCTAAACTTCCCACACTGTTCAAGGGTCAACTGTTAATTATATGGTATCATTGGGAGGTGGTATTTTCAATGTTGAAAAAAGATTATAATCAATGATGAAAAGTACAAAAATACTGAAGTCTTGAATTTGAGTCAGGACTATTAGTATGAATCAATATGTTTTAAAAGAAAATCCTAACTCATTTCATTAAAAAGGGCTAGAAATAATGACATCTCTAACATCTAGACTGTAGTTTCTGAAACTATTTCCCTTCTTAAAGAAATGGCTGATTCTTGGTCGAGGCCAGAAAAGGTCCAAGGTAGCCCTGAAAACAGAAACATACCAGATGGCAAAGAAAGCAAAGAAAGGCCAGTAGAAAGGAAACAGACTCAAGAACCACTAAAAATAATCTTCTATTGCCCAAAGATGGGCCAATTTTAACACCAATTAGAATAATAATTAATAAATTGAAACACAACAAATATGTTTAAAATAAATGAGTTAAAGAAAAAAACAGAATCAAGTTTCACTGGCCACCTTTGGAAAATGTAAGGAACCAATTAATTCTGAAGACTGAAAACCAAGGTAACCGATCAAATATTTACCTTGTGTTTCCTACATGATCTGTGCCTCGAAGTAATCAAGTAGTTGAAGCGGGGGAGATTTTCAAAGAAGTAATCCGACCAATAAGCAGAAGTGAAATGACAGAATTAACATATCGCCATTCTGTAACCCTTAACGAATGAACCTGGGATCATTATGGCTAACCAATCATAGAAAGAGATGTGGAAGTGAGTGAAATAGAAGATACCATCTCTGAAACAGTCTTGGCCCAAACAAAGCAAAACAAAACAAACAAAACAACCTGAATCTAATCAATTCTCTAGATTTCAAACCAATTACAGCAAACACGAGGGACAGGAGGAGTATGTGCAATGACACAATATGGATAAAATCAGCAATACTCCTCAGAGGCGACAAACATAGTAGAACAACCAACCTAATTTCTGCAATCAAAAACTTCCAAGGAAAAGTAAAGGCTGGGGAAGGGCATATTTATAAATTAAAGGGAACTTACTTATTTTCTTTTTATTAATTTTTATTTTTTTCCCATAACGCAGACACCCTATCCTTTCGTCCCTACCCCGCAAAAGGATTATTTTTAAAAAGATGTATATCAACCTATGATAAGAGACATACCTCATTTGGATTCAAATCCAAACAATGAATAAAATAAAACATAATAAAATAACTGCAGAAATGTGAATATCAACTAAATATAACATATATTAAGAAATAACATATTAATAAATTACTTCTCTTTTAACAGATGTGTTCATGGTACTGTGGCCTCTTTTTCTTTGGAAGACATTATTATTTTTTAGAACATACTGTTACATTTCAGTTGAAGTACTATGATAGATGGGCTTTGGGATTGGAGGAAGGGGTGAGTAGGGATATAGATGAAACCCGGTTGGCCATACACTGATATTATCTAAGCCAGTTGAGAGACATATTAAGTTTATATTTTTCTCTGTATTTCTTTTCTTTTTTTAAAGATTTTATTTATTTATTTGACAGAGAGAAACACAGGGAGAGAGGCAGCACAAGCAGGGGGAGCGAGAGAGAGGGAGAAGCAGGCTTCCCACCCCCACCGGGCATGACCTAAGCTGAAGGCAGACGCTTAATGACTGAGCCACCCAGGTGCCCCCTCTGTATTTCTGCCTATGATAGATTTTCCAAAACAAAATATTGTTAAAACTGCTTTTACCATCCTGACATTGTAAGTGAAAAGCATCTTTTCAACTCTTAAAACTGCCAGTATGAAGTCATTCCAGGTTTTCAAATCTTAGTGGCATTCTCCATAATTTTTAAGTGATCAAACTTTAAATTAAATTAAGTTATCCATGAAGTCTGATGTCTTTTAGTCTGAGTACACCTCTGGACTGTAACTTGATGTAAAAAGATTACAGAAATCCCTATCTGAGGTTTATTGTCCTTAGAAAGGATAATGCATAGTTTTTATTCCATCTTTCTAATTAGTAATTTAAGCATATGTTCAGCATTTAACTCTAAATGTTTGCCTTTTCCCCAAGCTCAAAGACAGCTGTCCAAGATTTGAATGCCAGAAAACATTTAAATATCAACATCTGTTGAATTATGTTAATTTAGTGTAATATAATTGGGCATGAGTTGGAATTGATCAGAAGTATCTGAAATAAACAAAGTAAATTCCCAACAATATCTTGGTATACAAACAAATCATTATAGAGTGATGAAAAATATTTCTGAAGAGAAAGGGCGAGGAAAAATACTAACTATAAAGAAGTGGATTCTTTTAAAAATGTAGCTGTAACTCTATGAGACATTATTTTGTGATTTTTAGATTTATTTTTAAATTGCCTCCTATTTGAAAGGTAATTAAAATCAATTACAAGTGATAGTTAAGTGTTTAATATTTGAAAATTTTATAAATTACTAAATAATTTATACTTTCATAGCAACTACTTATATGTGCAGTAACTGTTTTATACTCCAGGACAATACCCCTTATATTATGAGCAGTTACACATGTCAAATTTCGAGAGTTGCTATAATTTCTTTTCTATGGACACAAAATAGTATCTTTAAATTCAAAGCGTTGGCAATGGGGCAGATGACTACATGAGGTTTATCCTCCAGACTGTAAGGTACAAATTATTAAGTAGGAGCTACAGTTTATCGTATTGCTGCTTTAAAATATCAACTTTGACAGCAATTTTTTAACTAATAAATTAGGAATGCTTGATGTTTTGGGGAGCGTTCTGGCACATACACACATTGGATGATCAGATCCTCAGACATATCCCTAATGAACTTATAACCTGGGCAGCAGTGGGGACACAGCTGTTGTTAATATATGTCCCTGCAGGTGGACCTCCATCACTGCCTCTGGGAACCATCTCTGGGACTTAAAGGTTTGTTTTGCATCCATGCCCATTTAATCAGAGGACCAATTTGGAGAGTGCTGTGAAACAGACACCTGTCTGAAGGAAATGGACTCCACAAGACAAATTTACTGGGAAGGTTTTCACATGCTATTTTCCATTATTAGTGGCCACGGCCAAATTCCACTGCTGTTCTAGAGGGGAGGGGGCTGTGCATCCGTTTAGTCATGTCTAATTGATCTACCAGATTTCAAGAAAGACATTGTCATGAATGTTTTACCAGGAAGTACTTGATTGCTTTTTTAATTTACTATACACGGGATACATCACATATTTCCAAATGGCAAATCCCCCCCCCTTTTTATTTTTTGTCTGTGTGGGTTATTCATATTACCCTGAAAAGCAATCTCTCAAAATTCTAATTGGCTGGATAAGTAATTTTATTTAGTATAGTCACAATTTAAAATAACTCCCTATGACCATGAGTTTAAAATTTTGGCAAGGAAGGTCAGAATTTCTAGGTGCCAAAGGGACAGGAGGCATGAGAACTGGCAATTTAATAGTGCCTTTTTAAAAATAATAATTTGCTCATATAGTATAAAATAGATTAAGTTCCTTAAAAACCATTTTATGTTGTATTTGTGGTATATTTCCAATTATGCTATGAAAAATATCCATATCTCGAAGCTATTCAAAAAATTTTTAAATTAGAGCACAGATGCAATTAAATATATTCCAATCAAACAAATATAGAATGTATACATTCATATTAAAGGGAATGTAAATATATTCTATGTGTTCATTCATCCATATGTACAAATGAATTAAAAAATCTAAAAGACATTTTCTATCTGGAGGATTAGGTAAACTCTTTTAAGACAATGAAATTCAATGCTAATTTTAGTTTAGAAAGTAAAACAATCTGGCTTTTTAAAAATTAGTATTTAGGGCACCTGGATGGCTCAGTTGGTTAAGCAACTGCCTTCGGCTCAGGTCATGATCCCGGAGACCGGGGATCGAGTCCTACATCGGGCTCCTTGCTCGGCGGGAAGCCTGCTTCTCCCTCTCTCACTCCCCTTGCTTGTGTTCCCTATCTTGCTATGTCTCTCTCTGTCAAATAAATAAATAAAATTTAATAGTGCCTTTTTAAAAATAATAATTTGGTCATATAGTATAAAATAGATTAAGTTCCTTAAAAACCATTGGTATATTTCCAATTATGCTACGAAAAATATCCATATCTAGAAGCTATTCAAAAATTTTTTTAAAATATTTATTTGAAATATTTATTTATTGAAAAATATTAAAAAAATAAAATTAGTATTTAAAAGCAGTTTCAAGCTATTATTTTGGACATATAAACATTAAGTACATAAAAGATGAAATGTTAAATGGTATAAGTTTCTTTAAAATATGGTGTTGAAACATTAGTTTAATACGACAAAGGAGGATTTGCTTTATAATGCTAAATGTGTTAACATAGGATAGGTAACTTCTCATCTTAAAAACTGACATAAAGCATCACTTAGTTTTGTTAATAGGTTTAATCTTGTTGATACATTTCTGTGAAAAGCAACACTGAACAAATACAGTCCATGTCATTAACCAGTATTCTAATGAACAGTTATCCTGTCCCAATTTATTAACAGCTGCTCAAAAATGTAGTAATTAATAGTTTCATTTATTTTTGGCAAACCTGCAAGATGACAAATAGTTTTGTATCTGTTGCAAATTAGATCTCCTTCTCCTATAACAAATGACACTATGGGGAAGACTAAACAAACTCAATCTTTGAATATCTTTGGATCTTAGAAGATCAATTAAGAACAACTATAATTTTATTTGTTAAAGCTGCAACACACACAGTGATTTGTATCATCATATAAAAATGAATATGCTGTGAATGTTCTTCTAACCAGGCCAAAGAAGGCTGACATGAATGTGTTTGTATGGGAATGTGATGGGATTTGTTTTGATTCTCTGATGAATTCTGTCATTTTTTTAATTTTAGGAGAATCTTTACTACTCATCAAGCAAGATGATGGCAAAAAAAAAAAAAAAAGGTTGACTTCTTCCTCCTCACTATTAATTGCTAACATAAGAAACAGAACACACAATATCCACAAATAATATCAAATTATTTGACAGTTAAGTAAATGAAAAATGTAATGCTACTAAGAACTAAAAGTGAAACAACACATTTTAAAAGAGATTTTATTATTATCTTTTAAAATTTATAGTCATTCATTTTCTTAAAATTGATTTTATTTATTTATTTATTTATTTATTTATTTATTTGAGAGAGAGAGAGATGGAGATCCAGAGATGAGCTGGGAGGAGAGGAGAAGCAGGCTCCCTTGCTCAGCAGAGGGCTGGACACAGGGCTCAATCCCAGGGCCCTGGGATTATGACCTGAGCAAGGCAGATGCTTAATCGATTGAGCTACCCAGGACCCCTAAGAGACATTTTAAAATTTTAAATAGAATTGAATAATATCAACAATCAAAGCATTTACTTAATTTCAAATCACTTATCAAACAGCTGGATGATTTAGCTTTTGTGCCTCCCAAGAGTAAACGGCAAAACTCATTTAAGAAGGACAGCAGACTAAAAAAAAAAACCAAAAACCAAACCAGATCTAAAAGGAAAGACATGACATGATCTAAATAATTCAATAAAACTGCTGTCAATTTTTGTCAACTATCAATCTTTTTATATAGATTCTTAAGAACAGTAAAGACTAATCATAAACATAAAGAGGTATTTCAAAAAGCAAGACATTTTCAAGAATGGCACATCACTGAGAATCAGGCATCACATAATGCATTTTTACCAACTTCCAATTTGAGAAACTATATTGAACTTTCTGGTACTAACCAAAGGTTATGACATGAGAAACAATATGAAATTATTTACCTGGAGTTTTAAATGAGGTGAAGGCAGAGGAAAAGAACTTCCTCAATTTGAGAAGTATAAAATTATATTGGACTACTGAAATTAAAAAAAATGGAAGATCTGTACATCAAGTGTAGAATTTAAGAGAAAGATATGGGTTGAAGAAATAAATGTAGATGTCACTACTGCTTTTATAAAACACTTAGATGCAATGCCCCAAGCTTTAGCCGAGTGTGTGAGTGTGAATATGTGTGTTTCACTTTGGCTAATAATCTAGTGCATGCAATGGCCACTCAAAAACTATGCCTGTTAATTATTAAATATTGACAGTGATAGGTAATAAGTAGTGGTTTTTAAAACTTACAGTTGTGTATGCTTTCATGCATTTATTTCTCAAAGAATTTTGTGTTTCCCTAAGTTTTTATTTATTTTTCAAAGGTTTTAAGGTATAGAAGGAGATATTCATTATTAGATGAGAAATAATACACAGTAAACCTAGGGTAAAACACCATAGTAGGAAAATGGATAGAGAATTCTGAAGAAATGAAAGATGACCAGAAAACAGAACCTCATAGACTAATCAAATGGAAGAATCAGATGGGAATAATCAGTAAGATATAAGCAACATGGATGAATGCAAGAGAGGAAACACACAACTTCAAGCACTGCAATGCAAAATCTTGGGCGAACACATCAAAGGAATGTAAGAGGATAACATTTTGATGGAAGTTTTTCACACCACTTGACTATCTGACACACCTGCTATATGGTAAGTCTCCCCCCAGGGAATAAAAGTGGGGCAACAAACTATAAGAAAGATGTGTAAGACTAGGGCGCCTGGGGGGCTCAGGGGGTTAAAGCCTCTGCCTTCGGCTCAGGTCATGGTCTCAGGGTCCTAGGATCTATGCCCGCATCGGGCTCTCTGCTCAGCGGGGAGCCTGCTTCCTCCTCTCTCTCTGCCTGCATCTCTGCCTACTTGTGACCTCTCTCTCTGTCAAACAAATAAACAAAATCTTTTTTTGTTTTGAAAAAGGAAGATGTGTAAGACTAATATCATGTGAATCAATGAGATGACATTATATCTCTGTTTATAATTAGTTTGTTTACAATATTACAAAAATTTACATTTATTTTACAATTTACAAACAAAAATTACAGTATTACAAAAAACAGTGTATTAGTTTACATTATGTTTGTGTTAAGGATCAGTCAAAAGGGGGTGCCTGGGTGGATCGGTCGGTCGCTAAGCATCTGCCTTCCGCTCAGACCAAACCCCACACTGGGCTCTCTTTTTGGTGGGGAGCCTGCTTCTCCCTCTCCCATTCCCCGCTCCCTGCCTCTGTTCTCTCTCTCTCGCTGTCTCTCTGTCAAATAAATAGATAAAATCTTGAAAAAAAAAAAAAGAATCAGCCAAAAATTTGATTATAGGACCTGTTGAGTATCACACCTGAGGAGAATGCTAATTATGTTTACAATAAACATAAGAACAAATGAAACACATTTATATTTCATTAAGAACTCTGAGGATATGATGGAATGGTGTGTTACACGGAGCACTGAGGGGTGAGAAGCCACTTAAGATATCCAAATGAACAAGGACGCCTGGGTGGCTCAGTCAGTTAGGTGTCTGCCTTTGGCTCAGGTCATGATCCCTGGGTCTTGCAATTGAGTCCCCTGTCAGGCTCCTTGCTCAGCAGGGAGCTTGCTTCTCCCTCTGCCTCTGCTGCTCCCCTTGCTTGTGCTCTGACAAATAAATACATTAAAAAAAAAAAAAGAAATTCAAGGGAACACCTGCCCTTTCAGAGGAGGAACCATGGTACCCCCTGAAAAACAGAGCCCGCTGCTGACAAGGTAGAGCTTCCCAAGAGAACGGATTGTAATTAGCAAAGAAGGTGGCTTGTTGAAAGGAGGCTCTCATAGGTTATCACCTCTTGGGCACTGTTAGACATAAGAGAGTTTCAGACTTGGAAAAGACACAATTCCCCGCACCTGTCACTGATTTAAAGAGCCTAGATGAACGTGAAGGTTGGTGTGGCAAAAGAGGAAAAATGCCACAAATTGGATATCTGGAAAACTGCCTAACTGCATTATAGTTAGTGGCTTCGGTAAACAAGACCCTGAAATCCGGCTACGGAGGTCTTGAAAACTCCCCTGCGGAGTTGAGGGTGAGGGTGAGATATATAACCTTCCCTGGGCGGAAGCCATAATGGTTCCGAGCTCCAGCGAGGAGCACCTACCTGAGGAGCAGGCACCTGAGGAGCACGCTGCCCTCACAAGCTTCAGAGGCTCAGCTCTGAGTCACTAACAGCAGATCACCGGTGCATTTATTTTTTCTGACCTGCCTGCTATGTTTCGGGAGTAAATGATCCCAAAATTTATTGATTTAACGCATTATAGTTCTCTTGTCTCACCTTTCTATTTCCCACAAGCTGAGAAAGGGAAGTAAAGTCACTCATCCAAAAGGGGTAAGAAAAGTCAAGAGGATATTGAGAATACTAGAAAGAAAACGGCTTTCAAGACAGCAGCACAGAAAAACACATATAAATAAGGAAGGCAAAGAATTGTTTTGTCTTGCACTTAATAAAACTTGAAACAAAAATGAAACTCGAGTCTTTCTCTCCTTGTGCTTACTTCACCTCACGAATTGCACTGTGCCTCATACAAATGTACCCTCAGAGACACAAGAAAATAAACTGCACCCACAAAACAAGACACAGAGGATATCTGAAAGGAATGTTCCAAGAACAACGTGAGCTCTTGGAAATGAAAAGTATAAGAGAATTTTTTTTTTTAATCGATAAAAGGTTTAGGACCCCGCATTGATAAAACTGCCCAGAAATCTTTGAAGACAACGATATATAAAAGAGACGTTAAGGAAAATTGGAGCATCACTTGAAGGCACTCCAACATCCAAATCCTTAGAGAGCAAGGGAAATGGAAACCACAGACAACTTCCCACGTGGGAGAAATGCATTCAAAATCCTGAGGCAAAATGGTTCCCAACAGAATCCCATTCCCAGCTGAATCAATCACTGTAAGACTAGAATACACGGATTTTTAGACATACCAAGTGTCCAAATTTAACCACAACTGTTCTCTTTCTTGGAAAGCTCAGGAAAAATGATGGCATGGGGTCCAGGGAACAGGAAATCCCACGTAGGAGAGATGAAGGACATCCCCCCAGGATGATAATGAAGAGCGAGCACAGGCCTTCAGCTGGGCTGCAGGTCCAGACAGCAAAAAGTTGAGAACGGATTTGAGAAATGGACAGCTCCAAGAGGAAGGCCCCCCAGGAAAAGAAGTGAGAGGAACTACACTTCTGCATGGAGGTCGTTGAGGAACTGGGGTGAGGCACACAGAAAACAAAGCAAATGAAAACCAAGACAGCTATCTCCATGACAACAAGAAAGTGATACATCTATGAATAATATTTACATACATAATCACATTAATGCAAACAATGAATATTGATTTGGTCTGACGATTATGAGACAGCTACTAGAAAGCGAGAAAAATGCAGATATGGGGTGCATGCATGCGTGCGTGCATGTGTGTTTATAGGACATACAGCAGGAAGTCAGTAGGTTATACCAAAGGAAGAACTTCAAGAAATTGTAATGTAAGTATGTAATTTGGGTTGGTTTCCTCTGGAGGCTGAAACTGGAGAACAGGGAAGGACAGGGTTGGGGCCTGCTGTACTTTGTAATAAGTCTTTTAGAATGATTTGACTTTCTAAACTAGGTACAAGAAAAATAGGACACAAAAATAAAATTGAACAAGGGTTTAGAACACACAGGTGGAAATAACAAGACCATCCTTAAAATAAGGGCTAATGTTTGAGCTCTTCCATTTTAAATGCTTTATAGGCACTCATCTATCCCTTCCAAGAGTGGTATGAAGTAGGTATGACTATTTTCTTAATTTCACCAATACATAAACCAAGGGACAAAGAAGTTGAGTATTTTGCCCAGGATCATCCAGCTTTTAAGTAGTGACATGGGGACTAGAGTCAGACACTCTAACTGTAGAGGTCCCCATAAGGCCTCAATCAGAGCACTTTATTGCCATAGAATCAATTTTAAATGCATTCTAAAATATTTTATTTAATGAATATTTATGGCTCATGTATCAGGCATTGTTTTTGGTACTAGGGATACACCAGTGAGTAAAGCAAAGACCCTGCTCTCATGAAGCTTAAAGAGATCGCCTGCCTTGTTGGACAATCAGGAAGGCAGATCAATCAGAGTCTGACAGGTTGGTGGAAAATGAACTTTTTTTGCTTTGGGAAGAGACTTGAAGGACATGAGGAGCAAGCCGTAAAGATAGTTGCAAGGAGAGGGAACAGCATGTGCAAGGGCCCTGAGACAT
>PITA01006841.1:0-96514 GCA_004023965.1 Spilogale gracilis
GGCTTTCTTTTGGGGTCCATTGGCGTGAAAGATGGTCTTCCATCCCCTCACTTTCAATCTGGAAGTGTCTTTCGATTCAAGATGAGTCTCTTGTAGACAGCATATGGATGGGTCCTGTCGTTTTATCCGGTGTCTAGGGTTTTATTGAGGTCAGTTACATAGGCATGGGTCATTCATTTGATTGACCATAGCTACTTAGTCTCTAGCTCTCCACAGAAGTCCAGGGCATCAGGCACACACAGATAGATTTTCACCATAAATCCCATTGTTAGTGTACACTTCCTTGTGTGGTTCAGAGTCCCAGATATACAAAGACACCGTCAGGTAGGAAAAACAAGATCTCAGAGTTTATCTCCCAGGAACTGGTCAAGGACCAGTCCTTCCTTTGGGAAACACAGGGTTTGAGCACCCTGGGGCTCCTCAGTTAACCCTTTATTGCACACCCTCCAACCTGAAATCCACTATTCCCAGGCACTCTGCATTCTTTTTTTTTTTTTTTTTAATATAATTTGCTATCTTAACCTTTTTTATTTTTTTATTTTTTTATTTGACAGAGAGAAACACAGCTAGAGAGGGAACACAAGCAGGGGGAGTGAGAGAGGGAGAAGCAGGCTTCCTGCCGAGCAGGGAGCCCGATGTGGGGCTCAACCCCGGGTCTCTGGGACCTGAGCCGAAGGCAGTCGCCCAGCCAACTGAGCCACCCAGGTGCCCCCACACCTTGCATTCTTATGCCTCTCTGCCTTTGCATGTACTGTTCCATCTGCTTGGAATTCCCTTCCACCTCTCCTGCGCTTGTCACTCTTCCTCAGATTTCCAGGAAAGCATCCCTTCTGTGAGAAGCCTTCCTCAATGCCCCCAGCTAGGCCAAGTTTTTCCCTCCTTGTGTACCCAAAGCACTCTATAAATACCTCCTGTCATTCATAGGTCACTGCCCACACAATAGGAAACACTGTAAGCTCCTTTATTTTTTTCAATTTTTAATTTTTATTTTTTTTAAGTTTTTATTCTAGTTAGTTACTATTCAAATTCTAGTTAGTTAACTTACAGTGCAGTACTAGTTTCGGGTGTGGAATATGATAATTCAGTACTTCTATACAACACCCCCTGCTCATCATCATGACAAGTTGTAAGCACCTTTAGAGTGGGGAACATGAAGTCCATTAAAAAAAAACGTTTATTTTATGTTGTTCCAACTTTAAAAGTAATAAAAAAAAATTTGCTTATGGTAAAAAAATTGGGCCATGTGTCACATTTCACTTTTTTCTCTTCAGTGCCTTCCACACAATCTCTTGGTGACCACAGGGCTTGGGCCTGGCCCTGCTTCCAGGTTGTTCCCTAAACCTCTCTATGGTTGTGAATGAGAGTAGCCTACACCTGTGTTCTTTCCCGTCTTCCTATCCCCTTCATTTCAGAAACATGTGGAATGGGCTGGGAGCTGAGGAACCTAGAATTGAGGTAAACACAGGCCTTGTTCTGAGGAGCTTGGGATGGGGGTTGCGAGTGGGAGAGAGGAGGCCCACTTCAGGGGTACATTGTATGGGCGGCAAAATGCCACGAAGGAAAATTGTGGCAGTGTGGAGGAGGAGGAGTAACGTTTTGTTGCAGGAAGTTAGAGATGGGGTAGGGATGGACTCAGTGAAAATTTCCTGAAGAAGTTGGCATTTGGGCCAGGGCTTGAAGGAACTGAGGATTTTGCTCAGGGAGGGAGGAAAGAAGTTTCCAAGCCAAGATCATGGAACAAAGGGATTACTGACAGTGTATGGTCTGGGCTGGCTGAGCCCAACACTGTGGACCCGCCTTCCTCCAGATTCCCCAGTCAGATGTGACACACCATTTGCCTTTCCTATGATCCCAGACGGGGTGGTTCCCAGGGTGCTGCCCTTGCCGAGCTGCTAGCCCCAAGTTCTGTTTTGGTTATGGATCTTGCTGGCTGGCTTATTTATTTATTTCTCCTTTGGCCCTGGGCATATGCAAAATCATAATTCAGGCTCAAAATTGCTGGCTGATTAAAACATAGTGAAAAAAAAAGGAGAGGGAGAAATGTGCACTGGGACAGATGCCGAGCATCCCCAGGTAGTGTAGCTGCATGCCAGTTTTAAGCCTATAAATACATCAATGGGCACCTCCCTCTGTTCTGAAACAGCAAGCCCTGGGGATCAGAGCCAGCCAGTGCTCTTCCATTATACCACATTTTTAGTTTGAAAGAGTCTTTTGAGCAAAATGGGATTTTTTCTGGGGCCAGTTTGTCAAGCTTGAGATTATGAGGAGATGGGTATGTTCATGCCAAGAGCTCAGTGTCCTACCTGAGTCCTGCTGACTCACCTGTTCTCATCTCCTGTCATTTAAATCCCTCACTACTGCTCCCTACTCCTTTAACCAGGACTCTTCACTCCTTATCCTCCTGCAGGCTTTAGCAGCTTTGAAAAGAATGCCTGGGCTTCCTGGGGTATTTTTCCAATGTGAGTTGACTTTGTATGCATTGGTCAAATTACCAGAATCTTCCACTGATTATGTGAGGATGTTTGTAAATCTAGTTCTCTTCTTTTCTGAATTTTTCCTCCTCTCTATGTTTAAATCCCTTTGCCACTTACTGGTCCTGGGATCTTGGGCAGGTTACTTAAACTTTCTCATGTCTCAAGTTCCTCTGTATAGTGAGGATGATTATACACCCTTTCTAATTGTTCTGGCAGGAGTAGATGAGATTATATATGAAAAGCACAAATGTGCTTGGCACATCATAAACACTAATAAATGGTTAAGAGTATTATGATTATCCATATCTCCAAATTATACTCTGAAGTCCATCTCCTGTCTTAAACTCTGAGCAGAATAATGGAGATAGAGGAAGACCTGGGTTTGAGTCTTGGTTCTTCCACTAACTTACTTAGGGATGTTGGGTAAGTCAGCTCTTCCTCTTGGGACTTAATTTAGTTATAGTAAAATGATGAGGGTGGATTATCTCAGAAGTAACAGATACATGAAGAGGGGAGTAGTTCTGGATTTTCTTGCTCCCTCCTACTGGTTTCAGATACGATCTCAGAATCTTCTGAATATAGCCCTCACACAGCCATGGTAAATTGATTAAATGGTGCACGAGTTGACATCTGTTTTCTCTCTGGACTGGATGATATTCCAACTTTGATAAACTATAATCTTAAATAAAGAGGTGTGGGGACCCCTATTTTCAGGCTTCACAGGTAGTCCATCTTCTTATCCTCTTCCCACATAACTCTTCCCATTAAGTATAACAGTAGATAAAAAGTGACTTCTAGAAGGGACTAGTAAGCATTTAGCTAAGGATAGGCTGGAGCTTGCCCTCTTGGATGCAACATTTACTACATTTCAGTTTTCTCTGGGTAATATTGAAGACAGCCCTACTGAAAATCTTATATACTGTATCTCTACCTTTGAATCTGGTTTTTAAATCAACTTAGTAAGTATTCACATTTATTTATCTATCTATCTATCTATCTATCTATCTATTCTATTTAAAAAAGATTTTATTTATTTATTTGACAGAAACACACCTAGAGAGGGAATAGAAGCATGGGGAATGAGAGAGGGAGAAGCAGGCTTCCCACTGAACAGGGACACTGATGCAGGGCTTGATTCTGGGACTATGGGATCATGACCTGAGTCAAAGGCAGATGCTTAATGACTGAGCCCCCCAGGTACCCCAGTATTCACACTTATATGTCCTGTTTTAGGTGGCCTCTGCCCTCAAGAGTTTGTAACTTTATAGGGGTGGTAGGATTGAGGCACACAGAGCAGTGAAAGAATATTACAAGGATGTATACAGTCAGATGCTAAATTACATACTAAAATATACATTATAAGTCAGAGATAGGAAAACAAAACATCATTGCCAGTTTTTGTAAAAAAACCATTGCTGTGGCAGGCATAACTACTCAATTATGACAGACTTAGTATGCTCAGATGCTGCTCAACAATCTTCTCCACACAGAGTTGCAGGCAGCACTACCAATAGGTCAGAGTTGGTGCATGAAATAAAATCTGTATGTCATCCTGTTTTAGGTAAAATATGTGAAGCTAGCTGCTATAGCAGAGAAATCTCTTTCTTTTTTTTTTTTGGTAGCAGAGAAATCTCAAAATCTCAGTGACGTCGCACAATAAAGGTCTGTTTGAAACTCATTTTAAAAAATAATTTTTTTTTCTTCTTCTCACAGAGTAGGAAGTCATGAGCTCTGGGGAGGAGGCTGGTGAAGGGTAGCTGAATGTTCCACTCCCAAACAGGCCTCTTTTTTTTTTTTTTTTTTTTTAAGATTTTATTTATTTATCTGACAGAGAGAAACACAGCTAGAGAGGGAACACAAGCAGGGGCACTGAGAGAGGGAGAAGCAGGCAGGAATCCCGATGCAGGGCTCGATCCTGGGTCTCCAGGATCATGACCTGAGCAGAAAGCAGCGGCTTAACCAACTGAGCCACCCAGGCGCCCCTGAAACTCATTTTGAATTGTGAGGGACGTCTACTCCACCCAGTCATTCAGGGACCCAGGCTTCTTCCACCCTGTGGCTTGGCTCCTCCTCCTCAAGGCCTGTGGAATCCTTTCCACTTAGCCACACAGGAGGAAAGAGAGAGGACCACAGCTGAGAATTCCTTGTGGGCTAGACCTGGAAGGGCACGCACTACTGTGTTCACCTATTATTGGCCAGAGCTCAGACACCATGACCACACCTGACTGCGAGGCAGGCTGGGAAATGTAGTCCAGCTGTGTGTCCAGGAAAGAGGGAAGAAATGCAGTTGTTGGTGGGCACTAGCAATTTCTGCCACACACCCTGGAATAACAAGAGACTTCTAAAAAAGAGCAGAGTTGTCACAGAAGGCTTTGAGAAGGGCTCCAAAAGATGTCTAAGACATGACTATGTCAGGGGGTGGAGAATAGGGAGGGCATTCCAGTCAGGGGCAAAAGCAGGAGTAAAGGTTAGGTGTGGGAACCATTTGGTTTCAGGCAAAGGCAGGAAGGAGGCAAGATTGGCTAGACCTAAAGGTAGGAGGAAATTCTGCATAAATGGGATTGGAGAATGGTGGGTCCTAGACTGTGATATTGCCTCTCTAAATGGCAAAAATTTGAAAAGTGTTTTGTCTCCAGTGGAAGGGAAAGATCCTGTAGCCTCATGATCTGATTTTTTCAGCTTCTGTTTTTTCCCTCTACCATCCTTTAACGAACCCAGCAGCCTATTCAGAAATACCACTTTTTCTCAAGTTTTCTCAAAAACGCTTTCTTTCATAGTGTAAAGAGAATTTCCATTGAGAAGTGAGTGAGTGGGCCAGGGAACCAGGAGCGCTAGGTCTTTACCCAACTTTGCATCTCTCCTTATTTGCATTTATTATCATACACTAATTATTCACAGAGAGGCTTGCCCTTTGTGGGTTCACATTAATTTAGATTGCTTTTGAAAAGCAATCAAGGAGGGAATTATGTGATCATACATCAAAGGGAGAAAAGATGTGGCACCCCAGAGCCCAGATGCACTTTGCTATAACAGGCCGTGAACTTCCCTCTAGCCCAAGAAACTGTGCCTCTGCTCTGCTAGCACCTCTGCAACCCGGTCCATAGCACTTTGGATCAGTCTCCCAGTGGATGGAAAGGGAGAGGAGGCATGTGTGGCAGATGATTAATGGGCTGAGACTCGATTCTTTCTCCTTTCCAGCCTTAGTTTCTGCATCTGTAAAATGAAAAGGTGGATTAGATGACCTTTTTCTATTCCTCCCTCTAGGTCTGCAACTTTGCGTCAGTTTTTTTGAAGACATTTATCATTGTGCAGCACCACAAATAGACATGCTAATTATCTGTCCGTAATCCATAAGGTTTTCCTTGTTCAGTCTTCCCATGGGTGTTATTAGGAACAGGAAAGCGAACTAATATTTCCCTGTCTTGCTTCTGTTTCAGTTGTCCAGTACTATTATCTAGGCCATGATTCTCAGCTGTTTGCTCTTTGTTTTATTTGGGGCCTTTAAAAACCTCTGTAAAGTGTAATACAGAGAAAATCACATGTTTGATAAGTGTCGTTTGAACCTTGCTTTTTTGTGATCATTTTCTTGTCTCTTTCCCTCCCTCACCAGCCACATCTGATTGGGGCTGGGCACTGAAACAAATCTCTCATTCCTATAGGCCTTTGGTAGGCGGTTGTTTGCTCAATGAGTTTGGGAGACTGGCCATGGACCTTAAGCTAAGCACCTTTATAGTTAATGCAAAAATCTGTGGGTATTGTGACGGTGTGGCTGATTGGTACAAACCATATCTCACACAGGTTGGGGTGAGATGCCCAGGAGGCAAACCTCCAGTGGAATGAAACGGGCTGAGGGCAGTGCCCTGACGGAGCTTGACACAGGAAGAGGGTGAGGTGGAAAGGAGCCCACATTCCCAAAAGGAGCAACAAAGAGGAAGAAGCAGCAGAGACAAGATTCCTATAAGGCAGTGGGGTGGGGCAAGTTCCAGCAAGAAAGAGAAGATAAGGAGGACCGTGGCTGAGACAGCCCACTGGATTTGTGATTAGGAGATTCAAAGCGCTTAGCAGTTTCTGTGTGTGCTGGTGTGGTTTCCCCCTTAATTACCTCCCATCTACTCTCGATTCCTGGGGGACAGTGATTAAATCCTGCCCAGCCCATTCCTCAGTTATAATCCCATGATGGGGCTGCTTCTTTTGGTTTTTTTATCTTGGAGGCACAGTGCCTTTTAGAGAGATTGCCATTAAAGCTCTTTTTCTGGAGAAAAAGTAAGATTCGGGGAGAATTTAGTACCCACTGGCTATAGAAAGGGCTAATTAACCTTGTTCTGGGGCTGTCCAGATGACAGGCTACTCCTCTGTAGAATAACAGATGCCCCTGATGTTTATTCAAAAGCAGCTTATTGATTGGATTGACTCAAATTGAGTAAATTTCAATAACTGGAAATGATATCTACTTCAGGCTACCTAAGGATATAGTGTAATTATTCCTTGGGTTTGGAGAGAACTAGAGTTGACCTACTCAAACTCGTTCACACTTTCATCTCACATTTAGCTGTGGTTCTCCAAAGGACAGGTTCCTTATCTGTAAAATGAGGTGAGTAATACGTAGTGTGCAGAGTTATATGAGGATTAAATGAGATTATCTATCTCACATATTTAGTGTACTCCTTGATGTGTAGTAGGCATTCAGTAAGAGGTGGTATATTTTTTTTTTTTTACAGATTTTATTTATTTATTTGACAGAGAGAGAGAGAGAGAGAGCACAAGCAGGGGGAGCAACAGGACAGGGAGAAGCAGGCTCCCTACTGAACAGAGTGCCCAACATAGGGCTTGATCCCAGGACCCTGTGATCATGACCTGAGCCTAAGGTAGATACTTAACTGACTGAGCCTCCCAGGTGCCCCCAAAGGTGGCATTTATAGAATGCCCCAGGTGCTGTTATAGAATTTATAATACAGGACCCTGTTCTTAGGAAGCCAGCAATGTAGCAATAACAGGAGATTCAAAACATACAGGAAATAATCATAAGATGGTGTGGTAAATACAGTAATAGAGGGGGCACTCAGGATTCTGAGAACACAGAGGAGAGAACAAAGGATTCTTTCTGGGTGCAGCAGACCAGCCTTCCCCAAAGGAAGAGTCTCATAAGTAAGTTAGACCTTGAAAGTGGAAGAGGAAGGATGTTCCTGACAGAGGAAACTGCAAAGTCCAAAGGCCATGACGTTTGAGACAACTTGGTGCTCTTTAAGAAAGTGTAACTACTGTGGTATGTTGGGAGGGGGAAGTGAAATGGGCTTGGTAATCATTTCTGCCAGCCCCAGGGTTTGAGGGGTGGTTGTACTGGGGGATGCTGAGCAGTCAGGTTTGGCTGAAAGTGGAGTGCTTCCAGCACTCGGCCTTGCTGAGCTTCCTCTGCCTACCCACTCCCATCTAATCTTCCCAGGGGCCTTTTGGGGGGATCAGGCTTGGCATCCAGGGCTCATCACACTCTGTCTCCAATCCTTTTTCCCTCTCCAATAGCAGACATCAGTATTTATCAGCATTTGCTCAGCAACCCTCTTACAAACTGGGTGCCATTGGCCCACCCTCCCCTCCTATGGTCAGCCCAGTTCACAGATTGCTCCTTTTCCCACCACCCCCACTCCCTCTAGCCACTACAGCCTTGATTCTCTCTGCCTTATTCCAGAACACAGGGTAGCTAGTAAGAGGCCCAGCCCAGGCATATGGGGATAGAGAGGCCCAACCTGGTGGGAAAGGCCCAGCTGGGTGTCCAAAGGTGCCCAGTGTCCCCAAAGGGGATTGGAATCCAGGCAGGCAAAGGGATTCATGGTATTTCTGAAACCACAGACTGCTAGCCCCCCCCCCCCCCCAGTAGGTGGATAGAGTACTACATAGGGCACCTGGGATCCTTGGGAATCTAGTGCGAGGTCTTCTAGGGGAAGGTACACCAGACAGGTGACTCAAATAACGCCCACTCAAGGCTTGGGAACAAGATGGGGTTCTATCCTGTTTGTCATGCTGGGATTCATGCTGTAGGAGCCACAGGGAGGGGCCTGAGCCCATTCCTACCTTCTGTTGGGAAGGGGTGTACTGGAGCTGGGGAAGAGGCTTGGGAGGAGAGATTCCACAGTAAGAAGCCAGTCTGGGGGGGATAACCTCCACCTTCTAATCTCTCCTATGAAGTAGCTAACTAGCTCCTCACTGTTTGTTTGACCCTTAGCTTGCTTTGGGCCTCGTGTCTACTTTCTTGTGTTGGTAAATGCCTTTTACTTTGTGATCAAGATCTCATTGAACTTTCCAGTGCTCTGCCTAGCTTCCATCTAGACCCCAAGTGCCTAGAGGGCAGGGCCTATGTCTGTGTCTGTAATTCTAATAATAATAATGACATCAGTAGCACCCATTTATTGACCACTTCTTCTAGATGCTGGCATATTTACATGTATAATTCACTTAGCCTTCACATTAAAACCTGAGGCAAGTTGATCCCCATTTGACAGTTGAAGAAACTGAGACCCTCCCAAAACGTAAAACCTGGTGTTGAATGAGGATCACATAGCTAGTAACTGTTGTAGTTCAGATTCAAGTCAAGTCTGATGCAAAATCAGTGCTTTTAATCCCCGTGCTGTTCTGTGAAACAAAATCATCTCAACTTACTGAAACAGGTCTTTGTTAAAGGGCCATAACAGTGTGACATATTATCGCATTCCTTCCTCACCTTGGATTCTGGCATCAGCTTGCTCAATAATCTCTGTATGTGAATTAGTTGATTGGTTAAAAGGGGGTGGGGATTGAGGGGAGGCACAACCCAGGGGGGGCCTGGACTAGAGGGGACCTTTGGGAGTGGATGGAAATGTCTGCAGAGAGTGTTTTCCAAATGGTCCCCCAAAAGCATTCTGCCCCGTAACAAAGAGCCTTTTAGAATGCAGCTCCTAGAGGAGGAGCTTACAGGGTGGGGGCACTTGCAGGAGTGCTAGTCTCTGGCTCCACACAGGAGGCAAGAAGCAGAGGATTGAGTTTCATTTTGGAGAGTGTAGCTGCGGGGGTGGGGGGGTGAGGGGCTGAAGTTGGGGGTGGGAGTGAAGGCTGTGGAGAGTGAGAAGGTCTTTAAGGACTGTTTTGCTCTCTGTGTGTGTGTGTGTGATAGCAAATTTGTGTTTCAGTGTTAGGACACAGCTATGTGGGTATAGAAAGATGTGCTCAATGAGTTTCTCAGGGAGATATGTGTTTTTAATTAAGAACAGTCTTAAATGATAAAAGTAATACATGGTTACTGTAAAAATGGAATATCATAGAGGTATATAAACCTCTAAATAGAACATTGCAAACTCTTGTCACCCACTGTACATTATCATGTCAACACCGTAGAATGTGTTCTCCTGGACTTGTGTGCACATGTATGTACGTGTGTGTACAGACAATCTTTTGTACACACATTATCAAACATTTGTATAATAGATATGTAGCTATAATGGCTAAGTTTTATTGCATGCTTACTACATGCCAGGCTCTGTAATGAGTATGAGGTGCTCTTTATTTTCATTACTTCATTTAACTCCCACATCTCTATGAAGTGACATGTTATTATAATCCCCATTCAAAGGGTGAAGAAAATGAAACAATAGTAAGTTGCAAAGATGTGAAATATGGCTGCCAGCTACATATTCTTCCCTGTCAGCCACTTATGTGTTGTTTCTAACAAAGCAGGACCCTCTTTACCTCTCTTTGCAACTTGGCATCTGCTCTGGGCCATTACCTTAGCTTCTTCTCCTCTTCTTAGAGGTTCCCAGTTTTGGCCTTTCCCTTTGGGCTTAGTGTGCTCAGTGAATCTCAGGGAAGGAAGTATGCTGAAGCATGAAGGTTGATCATCACTGGATGAGCTTGGAAGGCAGAATAATGGACCCCCCACCCCAAGATGTTTGCATCCTACTTCCCTGGGAACCTTTGAATGTTACTTCACATGGCAAAAAGACTTCACAGATGCAATTAAGGTTAAGATCTTTGTATTAGTTTCCCAGGGGTACTGTAACAAAGCATCAAAAACTAGGTGACTTAAATAACAGAAATTTATTGTCTCACAGCTCCAGAGGCAAGATCTGAAATCAAGGTCAGCAGGGCCGTGCCCTCTCTGAAGCCACTAGGGGTGAATCCCTTCTTGCCTCTTCTAGCCTTGAGTGTTTTAATCATTTTAATTTGATTACCTCTTTTAGAGCCTATTTCCAATTAAGATCACATTCTGAGACATTTGGGGCTTAAGACTTCAACATGTAATTTTTTTTTTTTTTTTGATGGGGGGAGACACAATTCAACCCATAAAATCTTTAAAATATGGAGATTATTCTGGATTATCCAGTAGGTCCAGTCTCATCACGTGAACCCTTAAAAGCTGAGAACTTTCTCTGGTTGGAGGCAGGAGAGAGATGTACCAGAGGGAAAGTCAGAAGGATGGGACACACTACGCCAGCCCTGGCTCTGAGACACAGGGACCCTATCTAAGTACAAAGATTGAAAAGAGTCTTCTGAGAGGTAAGGACACCCCCCAGCTGGCAGCTGGCCAAGAAATGGTGACCTCAATCTTACAACTGCAAAGAACTAGACTCTACTGCAGCCACAATCCACAAAGACGTGAACTCTTCCCAGAATCTTCCTGTAAGAGCTCATCCAGAAGACACCTTGATTTCAGCCTTGCAAGACCCTAAGCAGAAAACCAACTGAGTCGACCTGAACTACCGACCCATAGAACTACGAGATAATAACTTTGCGCTGTATTAAGTTTGTGGACATTTGTCCCAGCAGTAATCCAAAAGGACTACGGTCATCTTCCCGTTTAACTGGCCCTTCAGTACCTTAAGCCAAAGAAATGGCCAATGCTAGGAATTCTTTGGCAGCTCATGTCTATTTTCTTGTGTCTTTGACTACTAATACAGTTTGCCTGTGCAGCATGTGATATCTCCCAATATCTTTCACACGAAATTTCACTTGCACCTCCCAGTAGCCTTGTTTTCACAAGTGGAGATATTATTCCTCCCATTTTACAAAGAAAGAAACTCAAATTTAAAGAAGCAAGTGCCTTGCTCATGGCTTCAAGAACTGGGATTGCAAGCCAGGTTTCCTGCTTCCAGATCACAGCTGTCTCCCTTTCCCAAAACATCTGTTGTCTGCACACAGTGACAACTGTCCAAAGGGCCAGGCTCCATTGTGATGATGTCGAGAGCTTCCTTTTGCTCAAGCCAAAGCCAGTGGACAATTTACTTGGGATGCTGAGGAAGGGATCTTGCCGTCTGTGGGAGGATGTTGGCAGGTGCCTGCTAATGTCTTTTTCACTTCAGGTTCTACAGTGGGAAGGGTGGTAAGCTCTTGGAATTGCAGTTCAGACGAGAGAAACTCACTGGGAATTGCACTGGCCAGGAAATGGATTCACAGAGGCGGTGAGAGTCACACAAGGATTTGGGAAATGAGCAGGACTGAGAGAGGATGGCTGTGTTTGGGTTTCTGGTGTGATTGCAGGGTATGTCTTTTGCCCACGCCTTCCGACTGCAGTTGCTTTTATAGAACTTGTAGGCAGGAACTGGGTCAACCCTGAAGTGACCCGCCCCATCCCCAAGTCCGTCGTGGTGGCTGAGGGTACAACATGCGGTTGCCTCCTTCTGCAGCCAAAAGAACAGTGGTGGGAGAGCAGGAGGGCAAGGGGAAATACAGGCCGAGAATGACTTCCTGCCCTGTCTTGCTTTCTGTGACTTCTCCACTAACCCACTGTAACTCTTATTAACTCTCTCTGTCTTTCTGTGGGTGGGGACCAAAGGGCCTGTCTTTTTTTTTTTTTTTTTTTTTAAGGTTCTATTCATCTATTTGACAGAGAGAAACACAGCTAGAGAGGGAACACAAGCAGGGGGAATGAGAAAGGGAGAAGCAGGCCTCCCGCCGAGCAGGGAGTCAGATGTGGGGCTTGATCCAAGGACTTCGGGATCATGACCCAAGCCGAAGGCAGATGCCCAACAACTGAGCCACCCAGGTGCCCCAGGGCCTGTCTTTTGAGAGCAGCTGTATGGCTATTAAAAGTTCCTTAGCAATTTCCACTTACCCTTCTTGAGCCTGGGGTGTCCCCTCCTCAGTCTGGTTCTATGCATGGCCCAGGTGACTTACAATGTATCTTCCCCAAGCTGAAACTCTCTTACGTGCTGTGAAAGCCACCACACTCCCTTTCCCTTGCATGTCTTGGGTTGCACACTGTGCTGAGGGCTGTGGGGCTGTCCGGGAAATGAAGGCCTAGTAGGCTTCAGCCATGGAGGCAGCATGGCACTCTAGAGGCAACTCAAATATTAAACACCTTCTGTGTGCCTGGCCCTGGGCTAGACCTTGGAGACATGACACCCAGCGAGCGGCCAGAAGACTGTGTTCCACCCCTTGGTAGCTTGTGGCTCTGAGTTGGTCACTTCAGCTCTGTGTAAACGGTCATGTCTCACAAAGACTGAAACGGCACTCTGAAAGTGTGTTGCAAACTATAAAGCTCTTCAGAAGTGACACTGTTACTTATGATTCTTCACTTGATTCTCTCAATTTCCTGTGAGATCGGCGTGGCAGCACTTGGCACACCCATTTTATGGATGAGAAAGCAGAGCCTCGGGGAGGATACAGAACAGTAGTAGGAATAGGCACCAGATGTTCAGCTTCTTAGTTGTGGGCTTCTTTTTTTTTTGGTCAAAATTTTATTTAAATTCTACACTGTATTTAAAATACAGTGTAGCATTGGTTTCTAGCCCATCCCCCACCTATCTCCAACTACATTCAGTTTGTTCTCCATTGTTAAGAGTTTCTTATGGTTTGCTTCCCCCTCTCCTTCTTTCTTCCTCCCTTACCATATGTTCATCTGTTTTGTTTCTTAAATTCCACGTGTAAGTGGAAACGTATGGTATTTGTCTTTCTCTGACTTTGTGCTTAGCACAATAGACTCTTGCTTCATCTGCATCACTGCAAATGGCAAGATTTCATTGTTTTTGATGGCTGAGTAATATTCCATTATATATATGTATAATCCATTCATCTTTTTTATCCATTCTCCTGTCGGTGATGCCTGGACTCTCTTCATAGTGGCTATTATTGGTAATGTTGCTATAAACTTTAGGGTGCATGTGTCCCTTTAAATCAGTATTTTGTATCCATTGAGTAAATACCTAGTAGTGCAGTTGCTGGGTTGTAGGGTAGTTCTATTTTTAACTTTTTGAGGAAACCTCATACTGTTCTCCAAGTGGCTGTACCAGCTTGCATTTAGTCGTGGGCTTATTCTATTTTACTGCGTAGCTGTATCCCCAGGAGTGACAATGTCTGATGACATTTTCAACAACAGCATTGATAACTGGCATTTATCAAGTGCTTACTTTGTGCCAAGTACTAGCTTAAATCCTTTAGAAGCCTATTATTATCCCCGCTTTCCAGATGAGAAAGTTGAGGCCTAGCAAGGATAAGTCATTTGTCCAAGTCATTTTTCTAGAAAGAGGCAGAGGCAGGATTTGAATTCAGGTGTGTCTAACTCCAGAGCTTAGACTTACAACCTCCATGCTATCTACTTATCCACCTGCACACCCCAACCTGACATGCCTGGAATAACCAGAAAGCATACAACACAGTAGGAAAGGGGTAGATGGATAGTACTTCGTGCTCCACATGCACCCACACATGAAGGTGTGACCCAGGCAGTAGAAACATTAAGAAGGGCTGGCTTCCTGCAGTTTGCAGTTATTTGGGAAAGTGGATCTTGAGCAGTGGGTAGGATTTGAAGCTTGGAAGGGCAGAGGCTGGTCTGAACAGGGGACTTTGGGGAAGAATGGAGCCGAGGAGGGGATTCTGGCTAGTGGGTGCATGTCAAGGAGCAATGGGAGATGAGATGGGATTTAACTGTAGCAACAGAGGTGAAGTTGGTTCCAATAGCCATTGCACAGCTGTGGCCTGAGGGTAGCCCCACTGCCCATGCCCTGGTCACTAAAGGAAACTAGTATCCAGAGATGTCTTTGATCTGGGGTGGAACAGAGATCATGTCTTCATTGTCACTTCTCTTTCTGGGGCCTTTAGGTTAGAAAAGAAGGTGCACAGAGCTGTTTCACCCTAGAGCTGGGGAGAAAGAGGAAGAATGGAGAGATCCAGGCCAGTGGGAAGCAGCAGGTGCACTGGGTATGTCCTCAATGCTGCTGAAGGGTCTTGTGCCAGATAGTGGCAGGAACCCTGGTCTGGGAGTCCAGAGGCCCAGGTGTTGTGCTCCTGCCTAGGTGTGTGAAGTTGGAAGATTTCTTCTATGGGCCTAGTTTTCTAAGCTATGATTTGAGAGATATTATCCATACAAACCACCGGTTGAAGTGACAGAAATATAATTCAGGCTGGCAGAAAACAGGGATTTATTGACATTTATTGAAAAGTCCAGGGACAGTTCTGCTTTTAGGGAAGTTTGGATCTGGATGTTCAAATGGTATCTCTGGGTATCCATATTTTTTTTGCATCTTTTGGCTCTAGTCTCCTCTGTAATGGTTTTTGTTATAGGCAAGCCCACCAGCTGAGATCTCAGGGTGACTGGCAGCTGCTCCAAGTGTACCTTCTCTTCTACCAGCCTTGAGAATGAGGGAGAGCATCTGTTAATAGTTCCTGCAGAGGTCCTAGGGCGAATGCTTTTTGGTCCTGCTTGGTCATGTGCCCATCTTTGAGTCTAGGTCTCTGGTTAGGGATGCCTGGCTCTCATTGGTCAGATTGGGGTCGCATGATTATTCCTAGAATTAGGGGTAGAGTTAGTCCCACAGAAACCACATGGAGTGAGAATGGGAAGGGATGGTTTCTCCAAAGGAACATAGACATGCAGACATCAGAAGAAGTGAGAACAAAAGTCAGGCAGGCCAAACTTCAGATGTCCTCTTCAGCATCCAAGGGCTGGTCTGACTGTCCCCAAAGGAAGCCATTGACAGTGGGACCCCTCTAAATTATGTTAGAGTCACAGAACCCTTTGAGAATACCATGAAGGCCTAGAAAGACAAAGTTGGAACTCCCTGGCATGGCCTCTGAGGTGCCAGTCTCTCCTGCCTGCCCCACTCCCAAGGTCCCCAGCCAGCCACACTGCTCTCTTTGATGTTCCTTACTCACCATGCTGCTCCCTCCTACAGGCCTCGATCTCATTTTTCACTCTGACCTAGTAAACACCTCCTGTTTGTATATTCTTTTTTTTTTTTTTTAAAGATTTTTATTTATTTCACAGAGAGAAACACGGCCAGAGAGGGAACACAAGCAGGGGGAGTGAGAGAGGGAGAAGCAGGCTTCCTGCCGAGCAGGGAGCCCGATATGGGACTCAATCCCGGGTCTCCGGGTTCATGACCTGAGCCGAAGGCAGTCGCTTAACCAACTGAGCCACCCAGGTGCCCCCTGTTTGTATATTCTTATCACAGCATGAACCTTTCCTCTGTCCCTTTGTCCGTGTGGCAGCTTTAACTTTTTAAAAATATGGTTATTGGGTCCCACCCAGAGCAGAGGCTCCATGGAGGAGGGAGCTGGTTCTACTTTCCCTCATATCTGTAGCTCCCAGCAGATATATGTCTGGCATGTAATTGGTGCTCAGGAGTAAAGGAATAAATGTTTGCCCTTCTGCACATATTTTTCTCTGAATTTTTTAATGGCATACATCTCTGTAGAATCAGTCTCTGGACCTCAGATTAAGAACCTCAGAATAAAAAATGGAAAAATCAAGGCATTGGACAGTCATCTCTCTTAAAGCAGGGCCATGAGAATGAGGACCTTCCAGGCCAGCTTTCCTGACAGTCTAGAAGCTTTTGACTTAAGTAGAGTCCTATGGACGATTAGTTCTGGGTAAAGCCTGTAGTCAAGTACATTTGGGGAATATCACCTAATCTAATATATCCTGCTCTTGGAGACTCACAGCATACTTTAATAATAGGAATGTGTTTTTCAAAATTATCATTAGTATAACTACCACTTGTTGAGGCCTTACAGTGTGTTAGGTACCTTATTAGGTCCTTCTTATGTATTTTCACATATAATCTCATAATAGCCTCGTATAATAGATGCTGTCATAACCTCATGTTACCGAAGAGAAATGAATGCTTGGAGGGTTTAAGAATCCTGAGTTATTTTCTAGGAGGTGGTAGATTTAGAACTTGAACCCTGGCAATCTGACTGTGTCCAAACTCCTTAATCACTGAAGATATGCGGAAATCCTATGCTAGGGCCGGTTTACCTTTGTTTAACTCACATTTGTTGATAATGGAACCCCTTTTCTCTCTAAGCAGTTGGAAGGATCTCAAGGATCACGCCTAGTTTGGGATGTGCTGGGAAAGTACCAATTCACATTGAGTGTTGAGTAGGATTAAGACAGGAAGAGGTAGCCTGTCACAGACTCAATTCCACAAATGCTTTGGAGCACTCTTGTGCCAGGCGTGGTACTAAGAGCATGCGCACAAAGCCACATTCTTATTGGCCATAGTTACCCAGGATCCCACTTGTCGCCATAGCAGACCAAAGCCTTGCTCCTGGGCTGCCCCACCCAGAGCCCACCCGCTCAGGGTCTTTCTGGGAACACTCTGTTGTGACTTCCCTTAGTGGAGTACTACCCTGCGTCATGTCCACGGATTAATTCATAGCAAAACACATCTTTGTTCTGTAAATGTTGTTTATTGAGGAACTTCTGTGCTCTACTACCTATGTAGGGCTTGGGGATACAGAAGCAAATAAATACTGTCTCATTTCCCAGGATGTCTATTATCTACTTGCAGGGACGGGGGGGGGAGGGGAGCAGTTTGGTGCATAGGAAACCATAATAAACCGAAGTACCAGATAAACTGAGAAGTGTCCTACTAGAGACAGACCACTGTGCTATAGGAGTTCTGAGATATGAATGAATGCTTTCTTTGTTATTTTTTTAACCAAATTAATTTTGGTTTGAGATTTAAGCTCATCATGCTAAATGATACTGGAACATCTGGGCAATGGGTAAGCCCAGATGTTTGGCTGACAGCAGTGAGCGACCATGTGTACAGAAGCATCCTGGGGACTTCCTGCCCACCTGGGCAGGGAGGGACTTGGGAATGAGGTGCTGGTTCACCAGACCCCCTTGGGCTGGGCTGCTAATCACACCTAGGCAGCACCTGCACGCACAGAATGCCATCGCCCACTGCCCCTGCATGCTGCTCTTTTAGGCCACAGAAGGACCTTCATGCTGTCTAGCATTGTTGGGTCACCCCATTCCCCCAGATTACTCACATGAGCCCTCAGAGACAAGTATGGGCTTTTCATTTCACCAACCTCATCTGTCAAATATGAGTCAAGATTCCGTCTCGCAAGGTGGTTGGGAACATCAAATGAGATGAAATACATAGAAGAGTTTGATAAATGTCACATATTGTTAAAGACCTGTCAGGGACCTGGAAGAGTCCCACTGGAGGAGAAGCAGGTGGCTCTGGCCCCCTCTGCCTCTACTTCCCACAAGGGCAGATGAGACTGAAATTCCTTCAAGGTTCCTGAAGCCTCATGTGACCTGTCACCTCTGGGTCTTTGCTGGTGCAGTGTTGAGCTGATGATCATCGTGAAGATGTACTGTAACGCCCACCTTGATGGCTGTTCTTACCAAATGGGGCTGGTTCTTGTTCCTGCCACCCTGGTTCGGTTCCCTCTGCCTGCAATGTACTTCTCTCTTTTTTCTACCTCTTCCACCTGACTTCTCCCTCCTTCCTCCCTCCCTCCCAGCCTCCCTGCCTCATTTACTTATTTGGTAAACACTTCTTTCTTTTTTTCATTATTATTTTAATTATGGTACGATGTACATAACATGTATTTACCATCTTAGCCATTTTTAAGGGTATAGTTCAGAGGCAGTGAGTACATTCACACTGTGGTGCAACCATCCCCACCATCCACCTCCAGAACCTTTTCATTTTTGAAACTCAGTCCCCATTCAACACTCAGTCCCCATTCAACACTAACTCCCCATTCCCCTCTTCCCTCAGCCCCTAATGTTTTTAGGATGTTTTAGGACAACATGGAGGCATGTCATCACAGGTGTTAGGATTTTCTTCCTTTTTAAGGTATAGTGTCCCATCATATGTGTCAACCTCATTTTGTTTATTTGTTGACTCACTGATGGGCACTTGGCTTGTTTCTGATTTTTGGCTGTTATGAGTCATGCTGCTGTGGGCATGAACTTGGTTGAGCACCTTTGGAGCATTATCATATACTTGGTGCTGTGCTGGGTGTGGGCGCTGCAGTGGGAAATGAACTTTGCTCCCTAGCCTGTAGAGCTTATAGCTTCTGGGCGTGATGTTAAAAAGCAAGCAAGGCAATACACACGGTATGAAATTTCTATATGTCCTATGAAGGTAAAGAGCAGCATCTAGGAGGGAGAATGACGGCAGGTGTGGATGTGGGTAGCCAGGATGATGAAGAGTCTCAGGCAGTGGCCTGAAGGATGGGAGGGGTGAAGGTGTGGGGAACAGCATTCAGGCAGAAGGAACAGCATATGTGAAGCTACTGAAGAGCAGCAGAGTTGGCTAGTTGGAGGAGCTGGAATAAGTTCAGTACTTAGATTGTCACGTTAGGGAGCATCCTGCCCACCCCCAGGCCTAGTTGATTACTTCTGGCCCATCCCTCTCTCCACCTTAGCGCTTATTCCGGCCCATTAATACTGCTCCTTTGTTCAGCTCTTTCTCTCACCGGACAGTGAGCTGGTTGAATGCAGGAACTATTATTGTATTTTATTTGGGGGCACGCTTGCATATCTTGGTAGGTGTTAGTGAGTCTCAGACCCTCCTCTGAAAGGATGTCAGCTGTTTTGCCGACGATTCCCCAAGACCATGGAAACATGGACGTTCTGCCATCGGGGGCCTGCCAGAGCTGGATATAGAAGCAGCATTAGCCCATTTGGCTCAACATGGAAGCTCTCGCTCTGTGCCTTCTCCCCTGGCGTGTCGAGCACTTGCAGACTTCTGTGTGCAATGCTGCCGGTTTCAGCTGACCGAAGCTCTCCTGCCCTATTGCCTCGGAAGCGGGGAGGGTGCAAAGCATCCTGCCTTCGGCTGGGCCAAACCTCCTCTAGTGGCATTTGCCCCAGTCTGCAGATGTCCAGGGCTGCTGTGCCAGCTGAGCGGACTGGGCCAGCTGTGGTGCAGAGTGCTCGGGGCTTGGTGGCCGTGGGCCATGCTCCACCACCTCTCCTGTTGGCGCTGGTAGCTTCCCAACTTCCTCTCACATGACCTCTTTCTCTGTTTACTTCTCTCTGGCCTCCCTGCCTGCAGTGTCCCCATGCCACCTCGAGTCCGATCTGCTGTACTAGACGCAGCCTTTGCAACGGCCCCTTCGTGGTGGCCTCATTCCAGAGTGTGTGCTGTCTTTGGCTAACCCTCCTAGCCCATGCTCCTCACCCCCACCCTAGTTCTCTCAACCATGAGTGAGGGATCTGTGTGCCTTTTCATTTTAAGCCTATGATGTTGTATCTGGGGCTCCTCCACCGAATGCCCACCAGGGGCTAGCTCCCGGGGAGGGGGGTTGGGTGCAGAAATGGGTTAATCTTGAAGTCATGGGATAAACATTCCACAATGGTCTAGCCCAGAGCTTGACTGAAAACAGATGAGTGAGGTAGACATGAGGGGAGGCAGACATGAGCTGGGGATCCAGGCTCTGAGCACCCCAGAGAGTTGGGGAAAAGCATTTGTTAAGGGTTGAATTGTGTCCCTCTAAGAGATGTTGAAGTCCAGACCTCTCATTTACTTGTGAATCTGACCTTATTTAGAGGCAGAGTCTTTGCAGATGCTCTAGTCAAGATGAGGTCGTTAGGAGGGGCCCTAAACCAATACGACTAGGCTTTATAGAGAGGGGAAATTTGGACACAGGCACACGCACACACATAGACAGGGAGGGTGCTATGTGGAGATGAAGGCAGAGATCAGCGTGATGTACGTATAAATGAAGGGATGCCAAAGATTTCTAGCAGGTCAGCAGAAGCTAGGCAAGGGGCAAGAAACAGATTCTCCCTCACAGCCTCCAGAAGGAACAATCCCTGCTGACACCTTGGTCTCAGCCTTTAGTGCCCAAAAGAGCGGCAGTGAGCTCTGTTGTTGAAGCCCCCCAGGCTGCGGTACTTTGTTCCGGCAGCCTCAGGAAACTACCACAGCATTCCAGTACCTTCAGAGCCTCTCGCCCCTGATCACGGGGCACGTGCTTTAGCCGTTGGGCTTCTTCACATCTTATTAATTTGGACACACAGGAGCTATTTTAAGGCATCTAGGCAAAGAGTTTAATAATAATAAACATTTAAAAAACTTTTAATAAGACCCTAATAAGATTTTTAAAATTTTTAGAAAGACTTTATTTATTTGAGAGAGAGAGAGAGAGAGAGAGAGAGAGAGAACACAAGTTGGGTGGGCGGAAGGATGGAGACAGAGGGAGAAGCAGGCTCCCCGCTGAGCAGGGCGCTTGATAAGGGGCTGGATCCCAGGACCCTGACTGAGATCATGGCCTGAGCTGAAGTGAGAGGCTCACCCAATGGAGGCAACTGGGTGGCCCCTCTAATAGGAATTTTAATAAGAAACCCCAAAGTCTTTCCAACTGAAGTAGAGCAGGGCAAGGGGCAATCAGACCAGTAATGCCACATATACTTTCACAGGGCTTTCCAGTTCACAGAAGGCTCTGGTATTTGTTATCCATTTGACCTTCAGGGCAATGTGGAGCGTTCCTATTTTGGAGAGGAGAACCTGAGGCTCATAGATGTTCCTTAATTGTCTTCAGTGGCAGCATCGGGATTTTAAACATTGGCCTTCTGATTTTCGTCTTGCGTCCTTTCTGTGCCCTCACAGCTGCCTCTGAACTTGGAGCAGGTGGGAAAGCGCAGGGGCAGCTGTGCCCTCACCTGGTGGCCTGAGGACTGACACATTCTGTTGATCCATTTTCAGGAGTGAGGAAGAGGGGACATCAGCTTGCCAGCATGTTTGCAGGTTCTCCTAGGGCTCCATGGTGGTGGGGGGTGGGGGTGGGGTGGACATGGGGTTCTGAGGGACACTGCTAAGCAATGTCCTGCTGTGACAGGGCGCCTTGATAGAATTCTTTACAGCAGGACACGACAGGCAGGAAGAGGCTCCAGGTCGGAGCTGGATGCCCAGGGGCAGATTGCCATTCAACAGACATGAGCTGCCCTCCCGTAGAGGGACGGAACAGAACCAAATCTCACCTTACCAAGCTGGAGCATGATGACTGTGTGGTCCTGGGTCACTTAGTGACACGTCTCAGGACCTTGAAAATGCTTGTTCTTCACTGGGAATGTGGGGCCTGATTTCAGGCCTCTTGAGAGTATGACCTTGGGCAAGTCCATTGAACTTACCCAGCCTCAGGGCCCACACCTGTGACAAGAGTACACAGGATGAGTACTCCACCTTGCTGGCGGAGATGAGGAAGAAAGCCTAAGGTGGGAGCACTTTATAGTGATTGAGCTCAGTGTTATCTGTGATAATACCAAGAGTGAATGTCCACGAGTCTTTGAGAAAAAGGCCGAAAATCCTGCTGCCCTTGAGGAGCCCTAAGGCACCACCGGAGGCAACTGCTTAAGGGCGAGTCCTGCTCCTCGGTTTGCCTGTCTTTCGTTGTGTCAGGGTGTGATTCAAATTCTTTTGCAGCTTTTGGCTTGTTTAGAAAACTCTTCTGGTTTCTATCACCAGAGAGTTTCTTTCCACTCTGTCTCGCCCCTCCTCCTCCCCGCCACCACCACCACCCTGAGGTTGTCATGTGAGTGTTTTCCGTGTAAAAAAATCTGGAAAACCCATTCAAGTCAAACAGAAAGACAATATTCCTGAGTCTGAAGTCGGCTGAGTTCATCGCACCACCTTGGCACAGGGTTTCTGCCGGCTTGAACATTCTCCAAGCATCGAAAGTCTTTCAGTTTGTGGACGCGAGGGGTGTGAGGCTGAGGGGCTCACGGTCATCAGCACATCCTACAGAATGCCACTGGCTCAGTGGTAGTGATCAAAACTTCTGTCCCTTCCTTACGGTGAAGTGCTTGCCGGATATTAAATCCTTATGGTGTTCTCCTAAAAAATGCCAAACACAGATCTTTGTGACTCTAAAGCCTAGACTCCAAGCACTTAGACTGACGTCTGTCTGAAGAAACTGTAGCCCAGTCCCTTAATCTTGCAGGTGAGAAGCTGAGGCCCAGGGAGGTGGGGGGACTGGCTTCCAGGTGTTCTGACTTCCAGGATTTTTCTGCTACCTCAGCCTCCCCTTCGGAGAAGCACTGACGTGCTGCCGGGTGTTGGCCAGGGAGCACCGGCCGGAGCCTGATTCAGCAGTGCTCTACCCATTACATCGTGGGGCTCAGTTAAAGCTGGTGAACGTGGTATTGGTTGATTCAAGCCATTGTCTACTTCAAAAGGCTTTGGTCTCATTGACCCGAAGTACAGCGACTTTGAGTTTCAAAGTTAGGTGTCCAGATTCGTAAGTTAGGCACCCAGAGGGACTTATTTACTCATTTACACCTGAGCTCAGCAGAAATTCATAATTAGCGGTTAATAGTGCAGGAACTTCTCACTGTTCCCAGAACATGCGGTGACATGTAATGCCTCATTTCCTTTGTGCATACTGTTCTCAAAGCCCTGAATGTTCTCTCTCCTAATCCCAACCCCCTTTCATTCTCTGCCTGGTGAATTCCTCCTCATCCTTCAATAGCAGTTTCCTGACTCATGTCCTGCCACTCCTCCCTTCAACCTGTGGCATAAGTAGATATAGTATTTCTACAGTCTGCCTCTCCCACTAGACTGTAAACTCCATGAGGGCAGGAGCTATACATAGCGATAATAACACTTAAAAAGTGCTGCCTGGGTGGGTCAGTTTGTTAAGCAACTGCCTTCGGTTCAGGTTATGATTCCGGGGTCTTGGGATGGAGTCCCTCATTGGGCTTCTTGCTCCTTCGAGAGTCTGCTTCTCCCTCTCCTTCTGCCCTTCCCCTCCCCCAACCCCTGGCTTATGCCCTCTCTCTCTCAAATAAATAAATAAAACCTTAAAAAAAAAAGTGCTCCCTTGCAACCAGGCTCTGTGCTAAGCACTTTACATGCATTAGTTCATTTCATCTGCCTTGATGTTATAAGGTAGATATTACTACTATCCTCATTTCCAAGATGAAGATATAGATTCATAGAGAGTCTCAGAAACTTGCCTGAGATTACACAGTAGATGGCAAAGTTAAGATTGAAATCATTGCTGCCATGTACTGTTGTGTAGGCTGTACACTGCACAGGGCATCTGGGGGAGGAGGCTATAGAAGCTGAAATCTTGTTCTCACCTTGCCACAGAGCTGTGCATGTTGGGAGGAAGGGACTCAGAGGTACCTTGTGGTCTGGCTCCAGGCTTCACGCTCTTAACCACTGCACCATACTAGAAATAGAAATATACATATTTGTATTACCAGTGTCTGACACAGAGTAGGGCCCCAAATATGGATGAAAAGGAGATTATAAACCAGGAGGCTTTTCCTTTTTTGTTTCTTTTCCCCCCTTCCCTTTTTACTCATATCTGCAAGGATAGGCCATTACTTAACAGGTTGCTCGGTTTAAGAAACATCTTTTAGTTGACATGCCACCTAGCAGGTACAAAGAAATGGCTGAAAACCCAGAGAGAAGTCTCTTTTTGGAACTCTGAGTGTTACTCAAGTGTCTTTTATTCTAAGTAACTTCATTCTGCCAACCCTAGACCTTTGAAAGTTGTTAAGGGGGTGTGGAAAAGCCATAGGGCAGCAGAAACAAGAGCTTTTTTGAAACCAGCCTTAAGAACTGAACATTTGCTGGTGTGTGCTGTGCTGGGTGCTGCTTCTAGTCATGGTGCATGAACTCTAGATCCTCTAGCTGAACTTCCACTTGGGTCCTGAATGAGATGGCGTTGCTGCTGCCCAACCATGTTCTGAGAGTGCTTGCGGCAGTTGGTGACAGTAGAGCTGATGGTTGGGTCTCTGTCACAGACAAAAATTGGGCTTTAGGATGAAATGACTTCAGAAATGTCTGCATTTGTCTGAATCAAGGCTGGGGTCTGGAGAGACCTGGGGAGCAAAGTTCTCTCTGATGAGCTTTTGATCTGAAAAGTTAAGTGGCACATTTTGCACCCTGATTTTTAACTTTGCACTATCTCCTGTTGACATGGAGACCTACCACTTGCTAGTTGCATCCTTAGACAGGTCTCTTAGCCTCTCAGGCCTTTGGGTACTCCGCAGCAGAAGGAGGGGAATGTCACCTGCTGCTGAGGATTATAATGGGGAATCAATGAGTTAATGTTTATTGAAAAAGTATTTTGTGAATTGGAAAGGGCTGTACAGTTGCTAAAACTACCATAATTTGTCATTAGCTGGTTTTTCTTGCCATTTCCTGGAGGTAGTGTGCTCCCAGCTACAACAGCCAAGTGATCTTGGCGGAGGCGTTGAGGGAGGTGTAGGGAGTGAGGAAAACAGCAAGGCATGCTGAGGACTGGAAGATTTTTAGGCTGGGCTCTTGTTTGCAAGTGCAGAGAATAGGTTTTGCTTTTTTCAGTCTCAAGTGGGAAAGTTGATGGTCTTCAGCAGATGCCGCAGAGTTGTTTGGAAACTGGTTTCTCCCCCTTCCTTACATGACATCGTGGATGCCTGGGGATGTTCCTTAAAACTAGCACAGCCCAAATGTGGGGACTTGGCAGAGGAACATAGGTCACAGCTTCTTCTCCCTCTGGGCTGGTCTCTTTGTTGTCTGCTGGTTGCCTCATGATCACACCCACCTCCACATTCTTGCTCCGAGTGTTCGCTCCATCCAGCACATCCTTCCCACACCCGTGCAAATCAGATGTGTGCTGCAGAACCATTCACACTCCATTCATTCCACAAGTATGCGTCGAGTGCCATTACTTGAGACATGGTTCACAGGAGAAACTCCCATTTAGTAGGGAAACAGCAGAAGATGTGAAGTTTTGTTTGCACACGTGGAGGGTGAGAAGTGTCTGGCAGCTCTCCCTGAGACAGTATGGAATCAGCCCCTGCGACTTAGGAGCATGGCCCATAGATGTAGGCGTGGTCACATGCGTGTGAAGTAGAGGCACAAGGCTGGGATGACATAAGATGTGAGGCGAGGACAGCAAGTATCAAACAGTCAGGTTCAGAAGGGAACTAGTGATGGAGAATGAGAGACCAGCAAGAGGAGTAAGGGCCTCCTGTGGGTTGGTCCAGATTGGAATGGTGGGGGAGAATGGCAGGCTGGGCCAGGCCACAGTGATGCCAGGCAGGGTAGATGCTGAAAAGAGCACACAGCCCTTTGAGGATTGCTATCCCCCATTCTCCTGCCACACGTGAGCTGTTGATGGTGGGAACAGTCATGGCTCTTAAGCCTCCTGGTTCACAACAGGAATGGAGAACCCTAGGATTAGAGAGCTTCAGGAGGCTGGAGAACAGCATCCCTGGGGGTCAGGTAGGGGCAGAAATAATACTCGCCGCTGGGAATTAAAGGAGGTGCCACATCCGAGGTGCTTCACAGTCCTGGGACAGCAGGTGTGCCTTAAATGGAAACAATGGGTCCCAACTTCCACGTCTATAGAGTTGAGCTGAGTCTACCCCAGGGATGACAATGACAAGGGTTTCCACTGGCAGTGTCAGAGTTTCCTATGAGTGTTTCCCACTGGTGGGATCCCGGGGTCTCTGACTCACCTTGCCCGGCTTATGCACAGGCCCTGGATTCGACAGCTGTCTCAGGCCAGGACTTGCTGGAGGCCTGGAGTGTAGACCCTTGCAGTGGTTCAGGCCAGGCTGATGGCCAGGATCCCAGCAGCGCCCAGAAGCCCTTTGATGGGGTCTGCCTCTTTTTTTCCAGTATGCTCCCTACCTCCCACCTCTCCTTCCCTCTTTGTTTTGAAAACAGCAGCCTTCTAGTTGTGGCCGAGTGACAGGGTGGCCTAAATTTAGCCCTCTGGCTTCAGTGGCGAGCCGCAGGTGAAGAGCAAGAGAAAAGCAAAGAGGCGGCCACATTTTCAAGATACCTTTGGTCAAGACTATAAACAGCAAATGTTAGGCCCACAGAGGAGCCCACACCCTCTGCTTGTTTTTGAGGGAAGACTGGAAGACAATTTTATTTCCTTCCCGTCTGCTTCCCCAGTTGACCCGCCCTCAAGGAGGCCCTCGGACCCTGCTGCCTCAGCTCAAGCAGCCAGTTGGAAGTGTTCTCTCCCCTGGGACTGGGGGTGCTGGGCTGTGGGGGCAGGCCCCACAGCCCGTGTTTGCTTTGGCTGGATCTCATCGAGGTTTGGCTCAGACAGACCAGGCCCAATTACACGGGCTCCATCCCCCTCAGTCTCAGCCAGGGCTGCTGCCTTCTGAAGCCTGATCAGACAGGTCTGGGGCAGAAGGTGCCACTAGTAAGTGCTCACATTTATTGAACACTTGCTATGTACCAGATGTTGTTCAAACAACCTTATATTTATCAGCCCATTTCCTCTTCCTAATAACCTAAGAGGGGGGTACAGTGATCATCTTCTTTTTATAGATGAGGGAAGTGAAGCACAGATAGGGCAAGTAACTTTCTCAAAATCATAATAGCTAATAAATAGCAGATCTGGGCCTGAAATTCAGCCCACCTCCAAAAGCCCAACCCTTGACCACTGCGGTGACTTCCTTTGTCATGTAGCTTCGTCCTTTTGGAATCAGTTATCGTATATTTTGTGTATTGTGTATATTATGTCAGTTAATCCTCAACACATCATATGACTTAGGGGCTCCTAAGTCCTTAGGGACTCCTATTATCATTCCCCCCCCTTTTTTTTTAAGATTTTATTTATTTATTTGATAGAGAGAAACACAGCCAGAGAGGGAACACAGGCAGAGGGACTGAGAGAGGGAGAAGCAGGCTTCCTGCTGAGCAGGGAGCCCGATGTGGGGCTCAATCCTGGGTCTCCAGGATCATGTCCTGAGCCGAAGGCAGTCACTCAACCAACTGAGCCACCCAGGCATCCCTTATCATTCCCTTTTTACAGAAGTGGTAACTGAGGCTCTGACTTGCTCAGGGTCAGGCCAGGAAGTTACAGAGTCCAGCCGGTGCCACCAGGTTGTAGAGCATACGGTTCCTAGCCCTGCCCACTCTCGGGGACCCACCCAAAGCCGGCTTCCATCCGTGTGCTCCCACCCGAGCGCCACATTGTCCTGGAGCTTGTTGTCTCCATGTTGGGAGACACTGTGGTTTTTCCTGTGGCCTTCCTCACGGCAGCCTGCAGATGCCGTAGAAGGAGCATGGACGGCTCCCGATTCAGAACCGTAGGCTGCAAGCTTCACGCACAGGTGTTGCTCCTGGAGCCCCAAATATTAGGACTGAAATAGTCCACAGGTTGCTCAAGGATAAGGATTCATTGCGGTTCCTTGGTGGGGGAGGGAGAGTGTTTGGAAAACATCTTAGTACCCCATTTGCTATTTTTGCTTTATCTATTACATATATGGAGGCACTTATTTCATTGCAGCAAAATAGACATAACATAAAACTTGCCACTTCAGCCATTTTCAAGTATGCATGTCAGTGGTATTAAGTATATTAATATTGCTGTACCGTCATTACCACCATCCATCTTTAGCCCATTTTTTCTTCCTGAAGTGAAACTCTGACCCCTTTAAACATGAACTCTCCGGTCCCCCTCTGCTCGCCCCTGGCACCCACCATTCTGCTTGCATCTCTAAATCTGACCACTCTAGGGACCTCCTGTACGTGGAGTCCTACAATATTTGCCCTTTTGTGTCCTTTTGTGCTGACTTCACTTAGTATGTTTTCAGGGTTCCTGCACATTGTAACATGTGTCAGAATATTCTTCCTTTTTAAGACTGAATACCATTCTATGGTATGTATGTAGCACATTTTTTTTTCATCCATTCATCCAGCTCTAGACAGTTTGTTTCTACCTTTTGGCAGTTGCAAAATAATGCAGCTATCATATGTTAAGGTTTGTGAAAAAGTTTGCTTGAAAAAAAACTTGTCTGCTAAAAGAAGTTTGAAACCCAGTGCCCTGGTTTGAAGTTGGGAGAGGTGGAGACTGAGCAAGTGTGAGTAAGGTGCCTGTGCCTGAGAGCCAGAGCTGTTTATCATCCACAGTTAGCCCTACCCCTGCTCCAAATGTGAATTCTGCTAATTATCAGAGGAAGGAATGAGAATGCAACTCCGTGTTGGGGGCAGCTGCCCTGTGTTTCCCAGAAACTCCTTGGAGCTGTAGCAAGGACTGGAGTCTGCATTTATTGGGTGCCTGAGGGACCCACTGTGGAGATGGACAGAGCAGGGTCTGTATCTTATCTCTGCCTCTCACTGGGTATGTGACCTGGGGCAAGGTGTTCACTTCTCAGAGCCTAGGTCACTGTGAAGATCAAATGAGAAGATGCATGTGCAAGGCGTCTGGGGAAGTGTCTGACACACTGTAGCCACAGGAAGAAGGAGCTGCCGCCCTGTGGGGCACTGCTGGGGATAAGGAGACGAGCAAGACAGGCTCTGGCCCCTGAGAGTTCCTCTTTGTGCATCGGATCCACAGTCACATGAGGTTGGTCTGTCTCCTTATCAGCGATATTGACATGTATCAGTGATTAAGTTGGTGTCTGCCAGGTTTCTCCATTGCAAAGTTAATTAGCAAGTGTTTTGTACTTGTCAATTAATTAGTATTTAATAAGCATTTTGTGGGAACTGCTTTGAGACTATATAAATATTCTATCCTTCATCAAACTTTCACCCTGTAGTTTTAGCTTCATGCTTTTCAAAGGTTGATTTTATAATTCCATCATTCCTTCTACATTGATTATTTGGAATTTTACTGCAAGGCAGAGCTTTCACTTCTTAATTTTTTGACAATTCCTTTATTTCTTCCCTTATGTCAGCATAGACTCATGAATTTCTATTTATTCAGTGGGTTATAGTCTGTAATCATGCATCATTTATTTTGATGCTCAAATTGTTTTTCTCTAACTTTGAAGATAGCTAACTTATGTGGCTGTTGGCAGGCAGCTTCCGTTCCTGGCCACAGGGACCCCTCCATAGGGCCCCTTGACTGTCTTCACCACACGGGAGCCTGCTTCCAGAGCGAGTGATCCCCCAGAGAAGAGTAAGGAGGAAACCACAAGGCTGGTATGACTCAGTCACAGAAGTCATACACTGTCACTTCTGCCACATTCTATTCATGACAAACAAGTCACTTAAGGAGAAGTGAAGGATGCTTGAAGGTCCCTTTTGAAGAGGGGAGGTCAAAGAATTTGTGGTGAGCTTGTAAAACCACCACACAATATGTGAACTCTTATTAACTCTTTCATCCCTAGCAGAACCCCATGAGGTGGGCTTTACTCTGAATGATTAAGTGCCTTGCCCAGGATCAGACAGTGATAAAGCTGAGTCCTCGAACTGGGCAGCCTGGTCCCTGGACCCATGTTTTCAGCTGCAAGCTGATCCAACAGGGCCTTGAATCCTTGTCTAAGCTGAACCAAAGAAGTGCAGGATTCCTGGAGGTTTTCAAGGGGAAAAAGACACGTTCCAGCCTCCTTGTGGAGGGCAACACGCAACAGGGTGCAGGGTGATGGGAGAGGTGAATGTCCAACTGCATGCAGGTTCCTTATCTCCCTCCATAACTGGGGGGCCCATCTTTTCCCCTGCTGCTTCTTGCTTCTGCTCATTTTGCAGGTAGTCAGAAAAAAACAGTGTAAATTGTTTTTTAAAAAATGGGCAGCATGGTCCTGCTGGCCTCCCTTCCTTGGCACAGTGTCAGAGAAGCTGGGTGTGGAACACCTATTGTGTGGTGTGTGTGTGCGGGGGGAGAAAAAAGTGGAATGGTATGAGACACGGTTTTTACTATCAGGAGCATTGTCTGGAAGAGAAGAATATAAACGCAAATTTATTTTAAGACCCCGATTACATGTAATTAACGGTTAAATGATAGGGCCAATGGTTGTGCCTGAGTTGCCTTTATATCCCATCACAATGCATAGCAGCGTGCCTCATTTTTTATTGATTGCTCATTGAGTGAATGAAAGACAAATTCCTGATGATGTCGTACCATGGCATGGCTGGCAGAGACAAGAGGGAGGTGGGTGGTGAGGACAGGTGGGCTGGCCAGGGGAGGTGAATGTTGTCAAACATCCAGCCTCAGAAGGCAGGATTAGGAGACTTAGCAGATGTCAGTAGCTGAAGACGTGTCATCAGGGATCTACGAAGATTGACAAGCACCAGGATAAGGGCCAAGAACTCAAGGACAGGCAGATACCAGAAGTCAGTAGAGGTCTGGCAGGGGAATCTGGGAGCAGGCAGGTGTTAGCATCTGGAATCTAGGCAGAGAGGCAAAGAGAGTTACAGTCCCAGGACAGAGCACAGAATATGGGCTAGAGCCAGGGACAGACGTGCTTTGATGCCCTTTGAGCTCACATGGGCCCGAACTGCTGTCTGAAGGATTCACTGTCAGGAATGTGAGCAGGAAGGGAGTGAGGTGTGTTGAGGAGGCTCCTTGGCTGCTGATGGGCTCTGCCAGGGAGCTTGGAGGCAGGGAGAGAGTTTCATTTGGGCCAGCCCACTGCAGTGTGTCCTGCGGATGCCTGAGGCCTTCACACTCCCAAATTCTGGATTATCATGCAGACTGGAGTGAGGATGAATCTACTCACGAGGGATTTTTAGTATTAGATTCCTTAGGAGAAACCCAGATCTGCAGTGCAAATGAAACCCAAGGAACACAATTGCCTTGGAAGTCCGTCTGCAATTCTGTACTTCTCCTACTGTGCAGAGTATAGCTGCTTAAATTTCTCTATAGAGAAGGTTTAAGTTCGTGATTTGAGCCCCAGCTTTGCTACTTCCTTCTTGAAGGACTTTAGGTAGGTGATACGGGATAATTCCTCATCTGGGATATGAGGATAATTAATACCCCCCTCCTGGGTTTTTGGGAGAATCACTTCAGTCAAACATGTGAATATAATTTTTTGAACAGCCAAGTGGGTGTGAACCTAAGGGAATATTACTGTGAAATAAACTTCACCCAGCAAAAGCCTAAAGAACTTAATATTGTCAGTGGATCTCTCTTTATATAGGATCCTGGACATCCCAACCACGCTCACAGGGGAGCTACAGAAATGATTCACGGCCCTTCTGTGGCTCACAGAGCAAAAACTCAAGGAGAACTTGGTTAACAAAACCCTCCAGTTTGACTAGAATCCTTCCTTGCCCCAACTTTTTATAAAAGACTGGTTGATGTCCTCTGTGAGAGTTATCATATAGAACTCAACCAGCTTTAAGAAGACAAGACCACGAGACAAAATCCCCGGGTAGGCCACACGGTTTCGGCCCAGCTAGGAAGGGGCTTTGCTCTTACAGGGCCCTGCTATTCCAGCCCGGCTCAGGACTTCTTGGGAATGCCTGCGAGAGTTATTTTCATAGAGACCACAAAAGGATTAGGCGAAAATAACAGCAGCTGTTATTCACTGAATGGCATAAGAGCAACCTCTGAGTCTGAGTTTCCCCTTCAAGAACCTTCCCTCAGCCTGAAAATACTCCTCGAGGATTACTCACTGCCTTGCTTCCTGTGTAACCGGAAGTTGTCCCTGCTGCCTGTTGAAGTTTGCATCTGATCTGTTTGGTATCTACATATGTATGGGCTGGAAGTCAATGTCTGAGTTGTCCTCAGCCCCTTGGCCTGGGTTGTACTTTCCTCTTAGGGTCCTCTTACTTTAATTCCTCATGTCCCCCCACATCATTTAGAGAAGGCTCATTGTAGAATGGCCAAGAATGGGAGCTCTGGGGACAGAATATCTGTCTCATAGGGGTATTTTGGGTTGTAATGTGTGCAAAGTGTGTAAAGTGCTTAAATAGTGCTGTACCTAGTGAACACTCAATAAATATCATGTGTTTTTTTTTCAAGTAGCATATATGGTATTCATTACCCCCAAGAAAAATATATCCCCTAGAAATATAAACATCTTGAAAGGTTCACCTAAGTTCATAGATCCATACTTGGAATATTAAAAAGCAAACTAAGGTGCTTGAAAGTACAGAGTGTAGTCATGAAAAACACTTGTATTTATTTGTGAGTGATGGGTCCAGGGGCTGCCCTTCCAAGGTACTAAGTCCTGCTGTGCTTGGCTGCGTCCTGTCTATTGAAACACACCCAGGTTTTTCCCTGCTGCCCTTACTGTTCCAGAACCAGTTGATGTCCCTCGAGACATAGGTCAGTAGCTCTTGCTTCCCTGGCCAGTGCGGTTCTTCACCATCCCTAGACTGGAGCCTTAGTGTTTTAATGATAAGACCAAATGGCAACTCCCTCTGGAATGTGGTATAGGGAGGGAAGTAGGTCTCCAAGTGTCCCATGAGGGGCAGGATTCCAGAGCCAGGCTTATGGCTTGAAATATGGGGCTGGCACATCACTCCTGGGAAAGATGATTGGAAAAAAGCTTTTCTTGATTGCTGCCCAAGGTGATGGAAGATACAGAGTGATGCTGGGGTCTCATTCTACACTGGGGACTCTGATGGGCCAGGAAAAACCAACTACAAAATGCTAGAGAGAGAGAGAGGGAAAGGGAGAGAGATAAAGTGGCAGAGAGAGAGAGAGAGAATATGCAGCAAACACAAAACAAACCTTTGTTCACAATGAATCTACAATCCTAAATTCTAAAACATTCAGGAGGAAAACTGTGGCTAAGGAAAACAGAGAAAGAAAGAAAGAAAGGAATGTAGCCAGTGCAGTCAAAAGTAGTGAGTTGAATTCATAAGAAATAAGAGCAAAAGCTAATAATGACTTCAAAATATGTGTGATGAGGATCCTCAAAGGGCTAAAGAAAGGAATATCATCTGTTAAAAAAAAGTAGTGAAATTAAAATAAGTAAAAGTAAGCAGAAACAAAACAAGAATGCAGGATGTAAAAAGAACAAATTAGAATTTTTTAATAGAAACTCAGTAGATGAGGGGAGCCTCAGTGCTGGACATAACTGAAGAAAGAATCATGACTTAGACATCAGAGTGAGAAATTAAATATGAATGAGCAGTTGAGAGACACAGAGAATATGTATACCAGTGTATGTCAATCAGAGTCCAGAAGAAGAGAGTTGAGGAGTATCTGCTCTTGAATGCACATTTTCCCATAACTGAAGAAAGACATGAATTGGGATTGGAAAAAGTACTGAGACTGACAAATAAAAATAAATCTACATCGTCTATCGTTCAGAATCTCAAGAACGCAGACAAACTCTTAAGAGCTCCACATAGGAAAGAAAAATTACCTACAGAGGAACAACAATTAGCCTGAGAGCAAACTTCTCATCAGCAACAACAGCTGCCAGGAGACAATGAAGAAGTAGCTTGAAGAAGTAGCCTGAGGAAGAGGAACTGTCAACCTAGAAGTCTGCTCTCAAGCTAAACATGCACTCAGGAGTGAGGATGGTACAAGAGCATGTTCAAATATACAAAAAGAAGGAGATTTAACACACACTTCCTGAAAGAAATATTAAAGTGTGAAGTTTATTAGAAGAAAAGTGAATATTGAGATTAAAAATAGCATGCAAAAAAAAAAAAAAGGACAGATTGAGCCTAAAAATAGATTATGTTGGTTGCAAATTTACATAACTGTCGATTGTTTTAAACAAAAAGTCCCCCCTGACCCCCTTAAAAAGGCAAGGCAGTTTCTACTTCCTTTTAGCTAATCCTTGCCATGTGAGAAACAAGCCCGGTGTTGCCAGATCACTGGTCTTTCAAGAGAAGACCCAAATCCAGGACTTTTATGTGAAGTCTCCTGAACTGTTCGGGTTTGCAACAAATTCAGAAATTTTTAAGGGTTCCAAACTCTTCAACACTTTGTGGATTCAAGAAAACTTCACAGTTTGACCCCAGGTTTTGGCAGGGAAAAAAAAAGAAAAGAAAACAAAGAAAACTTCATCCAGCCATTCAGCCTGCCATCGGTGACCTCAGATACAGGCGCTATTTCAATGTCCCTTTGGCTCTCTGGTTTGTATCGCGTGAGCAGGGATGCCTTCTCAGAAGGGATGGTGCTTGGGTTGGGAATGGAAGGAAGAGAGGAATTTAAGGAAGTGAAGAGGGGTGGGACAGGTACTTGAGACCTAGAGGTAAAAGTGTCCCTGCAGGAGTTTGGGAAGTAATGAATCTAAGGGGGGTGGGGTTTGGGAGGAGGAGGCAAGGTTGGTTGGGGCCAGAAACACTTGGATATTGTCCTGTATCCTTATGTCCTCCTTAACATCTGGCAGTTGGTCTATTTTGAGTCACAATGTTTCATGTCTTACATCATTCTCCGGGATGGCCATGGTAAATAAATGAACACTGTTTGGTGAGAAGGGTGAGAATACTAGTGAAAAAGGCAAGAAGGAGAAATCCAGAGACATGGGAGAAGATGTGGTTAATGGGATGCTTCCCAAGGAGCTACGTAATGTGTCAGCCAGTCCTTTAATTAGAAACAGTGGTGGAAAAAAAAAAAAAAGAAATAAGAAAAAAGAAACAGTGGTGGAGAAAGCATGGCTGCAGAGTGGTAATTCACATGGGTTTCTCAATGGCTTCGGTCTCTGCTTCTGCATTTTTCTAAGTGGTAGTGTTGCAGTGTTCTGAACCAGCTTGGTTCCTTCAAAATAGAACCCCATAAACAAATGGGGGGTTGCGTAGGTGGGAGTGGTGGAGGATAGCTAGGAAGTGAGTCAGGAGACCTAGGTTCTGACCCTATTCTTGCCATCGGCTCTTCACAGGCAGATCTACCTTACCAGGGTTTGAATTCCAAAGTCAGCATGTCAGGTCATGGCAGTTCCTGAAATTGCCCTTATAATATAATGTACATTTTTTAGTGTATATAACAATATAGAGTAACATGTGTATATACATATGTATATATATACAGAGACATCTCTCTCTCTCTCTCTCTCTCTATATATATATATATAGTAATGTGCCGTGAGTACATATAACAAGGTAATTTATTATGGAGAAAATTACAATTTTCAAATCATCTCTTCATCCTTCTCTTTTCTACCATATGTCTATTTTTATTTTGCTTAAGTCAAATGCTTATATATTGCAGCTAGATTGTATAACCTTGAGCATAGAGAAAATTATCCCTTAGAATCTTAGTAAAGTAAAATGACTGGCCTAGAGTTCTCATCCAGATCGAAATCATTGACTCTTTGACATTGTAACTGTGTATTCTTGATGCGGGAGGCAGGGCTCAATGTGGTTAAAGACACAGATTCTGTGTCTGGTGGGCTAGATTTTCATTTTGACTTTACACCTGTGTAATCGTTCTTTTAAAATCTGTAAAATGGGGGTAATAGCATCTGCTCCATTGGGATGCTATGAGGATTAAATGATCCTTGTAAAATGCTTAGAACGATGCCTGGCACATAGTATTTACTCAGCAAAAGTTACCTGTTGCTATTATTGCTACTATTTGCAAAACACTGGAATAAGTGCTCTTCGGAATACAAAAGGAGGAGTCATCACAATTGAAATGGATTCTAGAAAACCGGTACTGTCGGTCTAATCAAGACTTACTCATGACGCTAAGGTACAAAGAGTTTATTGTATGGATATAATAGGCGATGTTAGGGCTCTTGAGGGTGGGGTGCCCTGGGAAATAGGTGCTGACTCTGGAGGTTACTCTGCAGGACATCTGTTAGGGTCAGCGCCCATGAGAGTGAGGCAGAGGCCGCAGGGTTGGAAAGAGGGAGAAGCTGAGCTCTGGTGCAGTACCAGCGCAGGCCTTAGCCAACTCCGTGCAACACTCTGGAACCAGGAGAGGCCCTCAGAGTCGTCTCAAGTTGGAGCAAGGGGCCCAGGCCTCTGTGCCCCCATGCTGATCAGTCTTGGCTATGGGCTGCCACTGGAAGGCAGTGTGGCCTGTGGTGAGGCAGGCACTCTTCAGTCAGCACTCCCAGCAGCTGGGGAAGGAGACCTCCCTTTCAGAAGGTGAATCTGGTGGCTCACCACAACGGTGTCCTGGTCTAGTCACTGGAGGTGGAGGGCTGGATCATACTGTACCCCCCTTTCCTGGGGGTGTGACCAAACAGGCACTGTAGAATGTGTCTATGGGACATTTGACGGGGGCTTACCTAACACTTCGGACGCGCGGGGCAGTATTAGAGGCCTGGTGATGCAGCAGGGAATCCGACAGACGGCAGTCCCTGCCCTGACGGCGAGCACATTCTACTGGGGGGAGATCAGCTGTGAGGAAGTCAGTAAAGCTGGATGGAGGCGGGCTGGGATCTAGAACAGCATCTTCACAGGGCACCTGCAGTAGTGTGGGAGGAGCCACAGGAGCTCCTCTGGAACCTGGTCTGCCGTTGCTTCTCCCTCGACGGAAGCTTGGAGGTTTCCGTCCAGCTGGCTCCTCATTGCTTCCTTCTGCTCTTCTCCAAACCTGTCTTTCAAGAGCAGCAGGCCTTTCCTTACCATTGCTTTCCCTCCAGCTCCTTGCTGCCCCCTTAGATAACCCAGGGCCTTGGGTCCAACAGTCACGCCCCTCAAACTGGAGGCCTCTCGCATCTTTCCCGTGGCCATGGCTTTCACAGCCATCCTCGCAGATGGGAGACCTTGGGATGACCTATGGCTCTGCTCTTCCTTCTAGCCAGTGGGCAAGTCATTTGGCGTCTGCTTCTCACATCTGTCTCCTCTTCTCTGACCAGTTCTGGCAGGATCTTCTGAACTACCTCCCTTGGCTTTGGTCTCTGCCTTCCAGCCCATCACGTTAGTCAGCCAGATTAATATTCCTGAAATGCACCCCCGATGTCACATTCTTTGTCTCGATATTATCTTCTGGATAAAGTTCAGTCTCCTTCTCTTGGCCTCTCAGAATTTCCTTGACCTGGCTCCAAGTTGCCTTGCCAGCTGACATTCTGCCTCTTTCATACTCTTGATGGCTCTGCTCCACACATCCACAATGAAGCCCCAGGTAGGCTCTGGGCTTCCCTACCTTTATGCTTTTGGGGGCTTCTATCCCCCTCTAGACCTTACCCCATTCTCCCCAGTTCTTGACTCATCTTTCTTTCTAGAAGCCTTGCCTGATTCCCTCAGCCAGATGTGGCCCATCTTGCCCTCTTCTGAACTCCACAGACTCCATCTGAATCTCCCCACCACCGATTACCGCCTGTTAACTGTACTATGGGCCATTCCACACTCGGTGGAGCTCCCTACTCAGTGACTTGAGGTACCTTCCCCAGGCCACCCCAGAAAAAGACATAGTCTAAGTAAAAATAGGGTGTCACCATTTTTACCCATTTTCAAGACAATTTCCCTAGTGTCTGCTTTCAACACATTGCCCACATTGGGCTCTGCTTGTATAGAAAGACTTGAGGACTCTGAGGACGAGGTCAAAGTCCAGGTACAGGTTAGCCCTCCAAGGCACGTGGCCAGGGGCTTGCAGAATGTGACCAGTGGAGGAGTCCTTGTTGGCTGAATGCAGGAATGCCACAACGTACAGCCTCTTCTAGGATTTTCCTTTTCTTTTTTTTCTCCACAGAGGTGAACATACTTTCATTTCCTTTTGCTGGCTGCTCCAGAATAGTGCTGTGGGCCCCAGCAATCGGTTCTCATTTCCTGACGCAGCTCCAGGGTGAGAAGTAGTAGAGAACCTGCAGCGTTAGGCAGGTAACAAATGTCCCTTACAGTCAAAACACAAGAACTTCTCCTGCAGCCCTTAGAAGGCTGTCACCAGGCACAGCCCCCCTCTGAAGTTGCACTGGAAATGTTCTGCGGCCTTTATCTGTGCATAGAAAAGGCTCCTGTTTTTCCTTTTCTGAATTTCACTTGACCTTGGAAGTAAATATAGAGAAAGTTTTGGGGGCACCTGGGTGGCTCAGTCGTTAAGCCTCTGCCTTCGGCTCAGGTCATGATCTTGGAGTCCTGGGTTCGAGCCCCACATCGGGCTCCCTGCTCTGTGGGAGGCCTGCTTCTCTCTCTCACTCCCCCTGCTTGTGTTCCCTTTCTGCCTGTGTTTCTCTTTGTCAAATAAATAAATAAAATCTTAAGAAAAAAACGGGGGGAGAAAAAAAGAAAAAGTTTTTGGGGTGATTGGGTCTTCCTGGTGCTGGTCCCTGTGAACTCGCCTTTCCTTTCCCACCCTCCTACTTCAGGTCTCCAACCAGCCAGCTGTCTGTCTCACCAGGCCTTCACCAGGCTGTGCCACCTACTGGGAAGAAGCCTCCCTGACACCTTCCCCTCACCTCACGGACTCTTCTCTAGCCTTTAGATTTCTGCTTTTATGTTACCTGCTTCCAGGAATCCCTTCTCCCTGCCCTGGCCCTCCCCAGTGCCGTCATGTGCTTCTGCCCTGTGCCTGCCCCGTGCATGTCTTACCCCTACCCCACTGTTCATCTTACTGAAGTCTCATTGCTTGTCAGTCCTCCTTCCTGGTCTGAGTGCTCCGTGAAGGCAGCGTGGGGTCTGCCTTGTCCACCACCATAGTGCTGGACACGTAGTAGGCACTCAGCAAATACATTGAATGAGTGGATGGAGGCATTCCATTGGATGGGTGGGTGAATAGATGAGTGAAGCGGGTGGTAGGAGCCTGTGAGTACGGCCACAGAATTGTGCATGCCAACCGTGTTTACCTCCGTGGCATTTAGTAACACATGTTTATCGCTCATGCTTCTGGGGCTATCTGGAGGTCAGCTAGGCAACTCTGTTGATCTTGGCTGAGCTCACATACATGTCCAGGGTGGGCCATTTTTGGCTGCGCTGACAGAGGCAACGAGGGCAAAACAACTCCACTCCTTGTGCCGCTCCCTCCCCCAGGCTAGCCTAGGCATCTGCTCCCGGTGATGACTGGGGTGTGGGCTTGAGTGGGGTCCAGGCCGGAATAGGCATACCACATTCTTTTGGCCGGAGCAAGTCGTAGGCCTGCCCAGATTTAAGGGACAGGGAACTAGATTTCATGATTAGATTTTATGAGAGAGGAACTGTCAACTCATGAGGCAAAGATTGTGGGTATAGGAGGGACTGAGAAAGTGGGGCCATTCATGCAATTAATCTGCCATACTGGGCATCAAAAATCATAGTTCACAACTAATGGGGGCCTCAGGGAAGCCACACATGTCAGACAGACTTAGGAGCTGCGCTTTCTTCCCCCGGAAATGGATATCTAATGATATCTACTTTGCCCATCTCATGTGCTTACAAGGAATTGGTTCATTCTTTCATCAGCGCATGTGTAGAGTTTGGGAAGGATGACAAGCTGTGGAGTGGTGTGCTGTGGGAAGCAGGATGACTCCTCCATAGGCACCTACCCAACAGAACTGGTGTGGAGTGTAGGGCACCGGAGGGGGGGATGGTGAGGCCAGGAACCAGCCTGCTGGCCCCACACGTAGCTTTGGACATCTCAGGTCCTCCCCCTGTGTACAGAGGTGTTATGGGGTCTAATGGATAATGAATGTACGTGGGTTTTGGGAAGTATGAAGCATTGTCAGTTGTAAGGTGCTATTAGACAAAGGACCACCTTCGCCAGAGTAGTTAGAGACCAGTCTGGCTTTAGCCCGCGGCCCTTCCTCTGTCACTCCAGGAGATGACATGGTTGGGAGCAAACTATTCTATAATATCCCAGGATGGTGGTAAGCGGGACTTACTAGGTCTTCTTTTTCCTCACAAACACTGTGAAGTGCTGTCTGCAAAATTGTTGGTGACTGTGCCTCAGGCTCTCCTGCCTCTTATCTGCCCAGGGAGAGAAATACTAAGGCCGGAGTTTTTCCAGGGGCAGTTTCTTTGGTCATCGTGTGTGTGTATGTGTGTGTGTGTGTGTGGGGGGGGTCTGTTTCTGGAGAAGCAGGCATCTCCTCCTTCTTCCCTCCTCCTCCCTCCCTCCCTCCCTTAAGTTTAGGGTCTTTGGTGATTAGCAGCAGCTCTGAAATGCTAATGGGAGGTTTTCTGGGGGCACTTGAGCTAAACTTGATCTGTGGGCATTTCTCCCACAGGCTTTGGGGGAAAATACCCATCAAAACAACAGCCCTTCTCTGGCTCTGGAGACAGTCATGGCGGTGGAAGGTGGGGCTTGAGGGCTTTCATTCCTGGACTCAGAAAATGGGGGCTTAAAAGCTGGGTCTTGCAGAGTGGGAGGGAGAGGCCAGAGAATGGTAATAGATTCTCAGGGTCTAGGCGCCCATCTGAGCTGCGCAGACTCTGGCTCCCACGGAGTCATCTGTACATGTGGCCCAGGCACGGGGTGCATTCCTCTCTCCCCGAGGCTTCACATCTCTCCAAAGGCTGTCATTTGGCTGGCCCTGTGGAAACACCTGGCTCAGAGTACATCCAATTAATGCAGTGCAAAAGGAAGTGCTCAAACGTTCTTTGCTAACAGCCCATTATTATTTTTCTTTTCCCTCTCTCATGGATCATTGTGCCTGGAATCTTCCCTGATAGCCTGTTGAGCCAGTAATTATGTCCCCATTCCCAGGGACTCTGGTGCATTGGTGAGCAACCATCAAGGCGGCTGACGTGGGTGGGGTGGGGAGATGAGCCTTACTGGGCTCAGGTTCTGGCTACTGGCACATGCTGGCTGAGGGGATTTGGGGGGGCTTATCAAGTGAGCCTCATTCTCTTCCTCTGTCTCCTCGTCTATGAGCTCCTCTAGGTTTGTGGTCAGCATTACGTGAGATCAGGTATGGGAAATTGCTTTGCATTGATGGATTTTGAGTCTGATTCAAGACGGATTCACCCTAAAAGTCCCTGACCCCTCTCCTCACTTCTCTGGTGGCTGCAGTGACCCCACGTTCATGTCCTCCACAGAAGGGTGGCATTCAGGCAGGGGCCCAGCACTCCAGGTTTCAGTGTCTCACGTGTGCCACGAACAAGCCTGTGGGGCTGTAGCTGACATCTGCTTCCCGAAAGGCACCAGGAGCGAAGCATCACCCCCCCCCCCCCAGCATCGCACCCTGCTGGGAGTGCTCTCCTGGGATTACCGTTCTTGTTCCAAGACCTGGTCCAGGGCTCTCTGAACTATATTTTCTCAGGCACCAGAGTTCTCACTGGTCTGCGTTGCCTCAGGGTCATTCTCAGTCTCAGGTCAAGTATGGGAGCCGTCCTTCCTCCAACCCTGCCGCGCTTTGTCATGAAATCTCACAGTGCCTCCCATGGCACATCTGAATTGGGCCTTGAAGTGTGAGTAGGAGTTCACACTTGTAGGGTAAGGGGTAACTATGACACTTGTATTTTACTTAGAAGCTACCCTTTCTCTCAGACTGATGCCCTCTTTCTAGGTTCATGAAATCGTTGCTGCAGACTAAAGCTGGGGCACTTGCGAGGTCTGGGCTGGAGCTGCACGCACTGTATGAGCAGCCGCCACACCCCACATCTGTATCCCCACTACCCGCGGGTGTGGTGGGGCTCTGAGCTGCACACTGTAAGGGAAAGGTCATGCATGACCTCTCCTACTAGAAACTCTGTGTTCGAAATTGGTCTTGTGGCATCACATCCACGGAGCTCTCATAAAACTTAACAAACCAGGACTTGCCGGTCAACATGTGAAATGCCTACTTTATGGAAGAAATTTAACAAATATCTCCTGGCTGCTTCTCCCTGTCCCTGACTGTAGTATCGCAGTGGCCTCCTAACTGGTCTCCTCATCTCCCATCTCCTCTACCGATCATTCACCTGCCCTCCATACTGTTCCTGGGTTTTTCTGTAACCTTGACTATGGGGTAAAGTCTGAGCCCCAGAATGTGGCCTTTCAGGCTTGTTCACTATCTGGCTCGAGGAACCCCTTCTGCTGGAGCTTCTCCTGCCTCCTGAGAAACCTCAGCTTCTAGCCTCATCAGCCCCTTTGCCAGTGCTTGGGCAGGCTGTGTGCTTCCAGACCTTAGGGACTTTGCTTTCTCACTTATCCCTGTTCTAAGCCAATGTGTGGGAGAAGCCCTAGTGATGCTGCCTTTTCTGTTGCCCTCTAACCTGGTGAACTCCGATCCTCTCTCCAAGGCCAGGCCAAGGGTAGCCTCTCTGAGCACTTTGGCTCTACCCCTGAGGTCCCTGCTTCCTTCTCAGTGTGCCCATAAGCAATTTTGTGCATAGCCGTTCTAGTTCATTGTAATGCGAGTTTTTTTTTTTGTTTTGTTTTGTTTTTTGGTCTGTGTTGGTCTCTGCTGAATTCCTCAAGGGCAGGTCCTCTGTCATCCCTGTAGATGTGCCCTCCTGTCCTTGCACAGAGCCTGGCAGATGCTAATGAATCTTGAGTGAATGTGGAAATGGATGAATATAGAAACAGAAAGTTAAGTATGAATTGGGTCATCCACATCTGAGGAGGAAGGAGGGATTTTGAATACTGTAGTAAAACATAAAGTTAATATAAGATTAAGAGGAGGGAAAGTATCTGTGAGATTTCCAGGTCTAGGTAGAAATAAGAGAATTTTGGTCTCCCTCCTGGGCATTGTTGAAAGACTTGCCAGAGTTGAGGATAAAGCTCTTAACTTAGAAGAGAAGAACAGGGGCGTGGATAAGAGTGATCTTTCAGATTTAAACATTTATAATGCATCCGTAACATTTATTGAATTCTCTGGCAACGTGCCAAGCACTTTTGCATGCATAATCTCATCTAATGCTTTTAGCAACACGGTAAGGTAGTTATTCAACGTCTCCAAACCTGAGATCTAAAGATAAATAAGAATTAGATAGGATAGGATGGAGAAATGGAGAGAAAGAGAAGGGCATTTCAGGCAGAAGCAAGAGTAAGTGCAAAGGCCCCAAGGCAAGAAAGAATTTGGTATGTTTAAGCAGCAGAGAGAAGGCTGGGGGGCTAGAAGATAGTAGGGGGCAACTGGAACCAGCTAAGGCCATGGAGGTGGTAGCGACACCATACATAGAGTCTCATGAGCCACATGAAGGTAGAGAGTAGGGGAGACAGAAACCTGGTGGTGGTGGTATGAATTAGATTTTCACTTTCCAAAGAAGAATTGATTTGGAAATATTGGGAGGGGGACAACAGTAATTTGGGGGCTGGTTTAGGGGGCTCTTGTGCTTATCCAGCTTAGAGATGATGGGGACTTTAACTAGGGTGGTGGTAGTGGAGGTAGAGATAAATAGATAAATTCAGAAATGTTAAGGGCAGTAGAGTGGATAGGACTTGGTGATGGTTGGAGGCATGGGGGTAAGCAAGAGGTAAGGAGTGTCTAGATATTAGTTCAAGCATGTAGGGAAATAGAGGTGCCATTTCCTCACACAGGGAATATTCAGGGAAGAGTGAGTTTCAGGGTTGAATGGGGGCACAGCTCATGGGCACAGGGGTTTATGGAACTCGCTGTGAGGAATTGCTGGCTTTGATGATCACTTAGGTCCCTAGAATTTCTGAAAATAGGGCCAGGACTAGACTGCCACCCTCCATTTCAGGTACCTGTAGGTCTGTGATCTCATGATCATGGTTTTGCCTAGTGCCCCTTGACTGTTCAAAGACAGATAGTGAAAAGGAATGAGCATCGCTGGCATTTGTCCCTACTTGTTGATGTTTTATGTTTCCTACCATAAAGTACTTTCAGGATCCAAAGGCTCAGTCCTGGAAACTAAAATGCAAAAATGAGTGGTATTTTATTCATTCCTCTCCCCATCAACCAGCCCACAGCATCTCCCTCATTCAGGAGGAAGAATGATGAATGAGACTTTGGAAGTTAGAATCTGTTACTGCTGGGGCACCTGGGTGGCTCAGTTGGTTAAGCGACTGCCTTCGGCTCAGGTCATGATCCTGGAGACCCGGGATCGAGCCCCACATCAGGCTCCCTGCTCGGCGGGAAGCCTGCTTCTCCCTCTCTCACTCCCTCTGCTTGTGTTCCCTCTCTAGCTGTGTTTCTCTCTGTCAAATAAATAAATAAATAAAATATTTAAAAAAAAAAAAAAAAAAAAGAATCTGTTACTGCTGTGTTCTTGCCAGAGCAGACTGCATTGGGCAACTCACCTCAATGCCAAGGGAAAGTTACAAAGGTGAAGGGAGCAGGAAGGGGAAAGACTAGGGTTGAAGCTCATCTTCTTGTGGTCAGTGTAGGTGATGGGCACCTTGGCTGTGAGATGACTGTTACGGAACTTTTGAGCACATAACCTGTTTTAGGTCCAAACGGGACCCTGCAGTGTGTTAGAGGAAGAAATTGCCTTCTTGTTCGACATATCATAAAACTCTTAATGCTGAAACTGACCTCAATCCTATGACTCCACTTTCTGCGGAACTTGGTTCATAGTAGGACCACAAAAGCAACCCACTGACCGACTGAACTAGTCGCAGTGCTTTGCCCAAAGTCTCACAAAGAGTGATCGCCCCAAGAGGGAGCAGAAAGAACCACTGTGCTGCCAAGTGGCAAGCTCATAAACACGAGGTGTTTTTCCTCTTTGGTAATAAGACTCAAGACATGAAATATGAGCTTGGCAAAGAGTTCCATATTGAGTTAAAGAGGACAAATAGATTTATATTGGGGTGGTAAGTGCTTGCACTGAGCCCAAGGGTGAATGATTGGATTCTAGCCTGGCGGTGGAAATTCCCTACTACGTCCTGTGGGGAGATGCCTCTGCCAAGGCAGCTGTAACCTTTTCCTCTTTAGTTGATGCTGTGTTACTATTATAGTGGGGGAGGGGGGCATGCAAGCAACATTTTTTACTAACTGGCAGATAGCAGGGAGACTTATAAAGTAATAATAACTGTACTGTGAAGAGAATCACACCCGTTTGTGTAACTTTTTCCTATATACAGAAGTTGTTCATGTATGTGTATATTTCCTAATTTGATTTTGCCACAATTAGAGGTGGATATCATTAATCCAAGTTCAAGGATGAGGTTAATGCCTTAAGGTGGAGCTGAAACTGACCCAGAACTTACTTTCTAAAGTCCTTGTTTGGGTCTGAAATAACCCCACCAGACCACAGCTCAGATGTACATGAGCATTACCTTCACTCAGGCTTGTAACACATGATTAAGCCATTAGGCAGTTATAATGACTTTTAATTTTTTTTTCTGAGGCTTTTCCTGGAAGTTTTTCTGGACTTAGCATTTGAGAAGGTACTCGATTCCCTTTCTTTATATTTTGCCTATTCTCAGAGGCAAGGAGGACCTGTTGAAAAGTTTCTCTTAGAAGTTCACTGACTGAACACAAGAATTGATCGCAGTGATTGTAAGGACTTGCTTGATCTGTACCATAAAAATGGAATTCCTTCAAATAACAAGGTCCCCTCACTGACCTCCTTAAAAATTTAATCTTTGCCCCTGTTATGGAATGGACAACGTTTCCCTTTGAAAACCTTTGCAGAGTTTTACAGAGGTTAAAAAGAAAATGCGCTCGCTCTCTCTCTCTCTCTCTCTCTCTCTCTCTCTCTTTCTCTCTCTCCTCTCTCTCTCCTGAAATCAGACCCTTATTTTCAGGCCCTTCTTGTTTCTCCTTCTCTCCTTTACAAAAATCAATTGGCAAGAATTTGCAAAGTTGCCAGGATGAGGTAATGGGCAATAACTCACGTGGCTCTCAGAAACATAAATCGTTCAGCCTGATGTAGTGCCTTTCCATCCCGTGCAAGTTTTCATGAGTAGTAGCTGCTGTGTGCATAAAATATTTGGGCTTCACCGTGGCCTCAGATATTCCTCCATGTGGCATTCTCATCAGAAGGTCAGGGAAATCCATCCTCCACCCCATTACTGTCAGGTGAACGCACACATGGCCGGAGGCACCTTCTCAGTGAAGATTAGCAGCTCCTGCTTGGGCCGGTCATTTCAGCATGAGTTAATGGGGGTCAACGTGGGGACAGCTGTGGCAGAGGGGAGGCCGCCATGCTCTGGGTTTGAATCCAGCAGGGCTGGCACTGGCCAAAGTGACCTATTCTGGGAAGGTTTTCCAGAGTCAGAAGCTGGAGGTTTATAGATTGTTTCTGTTTAGCAAATACAGCAGTAGCATTAAAGAGTGAATTTGAATATATTTGATCAGATATGTGCTCTCTGTACTGTTTTAACTGGGTCCCTAAGCACATTTTTATCATCTGCCTAACAGCCCCTGGGGACATTTAAGATTGTCCCCTCTAGAGGAGACATCACCCTACTAGACCCAACCGTGGCCTTCCCAGAGCCAACTGATATTGAGTATTTTAAAAAAATGTATTGTTTCTCCCAGTATTAGAGGTGCAATGCCTATTATGTAGAAGATTTGAAGAATATAGAAGAAACACTGGGGTGCCTGGGTGGCTCAGTTGTTGAAGTGTCTGAGTCTTAATTTCAGCTCAGGTTGTGATCTCACGGTCAGGAGATGGAGCCCCACATTGGGCTATGTGCTAAGTGCAGATCCTGCTTAAGATTCTCTCCATCTTCTTCTGACCCTCTCTATCCTTTCTCTCCTTCCTTCTCTCCCTTTCCTAAGAAAAAAGAAAAAAGAATATAGAAAAAGCCCAGCGATTAGCACAGGAGTTGGCAACCTACAGCACATTGGCCAGATACGGCGCATCACCGGTTTTTGTACATAAAGGTTTTTTTTTTTTTTAAAGATTTTATTTATTTGACAGAGAGAAACACAGCTAGAGAGGGAACATGGCAGAGGGACTGAGTGAGGGAGAAGCAGGCTTCCCACCGAGTAGGAAGCCCGATGTGGGGCTCGATCCCGGGTCTCCAGAATCATGACCTGAGCCGAAGGCAGTCGCTCAACCAACTGAGCCACCCAGGCGCCTCTGTACATAACGTTTTATTGAAACACAGCCATGTGCATTCATTGCGTAGTCTATGATTCCTCTTGTGCCACAAGGGCAGAACTGAGTAGTTGCAATGGAAATTGTATTACCTGCAAAGCCAAAAGTATTTACCATCTAGCCCCTTACAAATCTATTTGCTGAGCCATGGCTTAGTGCATAGGTGCTCAGTAAATATTTACTGAAGAAATGAAAAGATCTGTGATCCCACCACCCAGAGAAAACCACAGTTAACGTTTTGGTGTATAATATTTAGTGTTTGTGTATAAATAGCTATAATTACGTTTTGGGAGGGCCAAACTATACATCCTATTTTTGTAACCCACTTTTGTCATTTAATATATATTATGGGCATTTTTCAAGGTTATTATTATTATACAAAATGGCTTCTAAACTGCATGAGAGTTGCATGGATACTTAAATGATCCCCTATTGCTGGATTGTCTTGTGTCCAGGTTTTCACTCTTACAAACAATGCTGTGATAAATACCTTTGCACATACATTTTTTTTGCACATCCCTCTGATCCTAGAAGGGGAATTATTCCATCTCATTTTGCTAATTATTTTTTTCACCTCGGTATGGATTATCCTCCCAGAACACCAGGAATTGAGAGTGAGGATCCTACTGTATACATATATTTTTTAAAGATTTTGTTTGTTTATTTGACAGAGAGATCACAAATAGGCAGAGAGGCAGGCAGAGAAAGAGGGGGAAGCAGGCTCCCCACCGAGCAGAGAGCCTTATGTGGGACTCGATCCCAGGACTCTGAGATCATGACCCGAGCCGAAGCCAGAAGCTTAACCCTCTGAGCCACCCAGGTGCCCTGTATACATAATTTTCATCTCACCTCTTCCTGACCTCTAACACACACATAGTAGGTGACTGGCAAATGCTTGTGGATGTGTATGACACAATACCCTCCTCTCTGTCCGTGCTTGTACTGATCCTGCCAGTCCTGCCTCAGCTCTCCTCCTTTATAAGGTCCCTCCTTCTGACTTGCTATATCATCCACTGCTTAGACCATATTCTGTCATTCTTTAGAGCTTTCAAAGTGGTGTGATGTATATTGTATCAGTTTCCTATGGCTGCTATAACAAAGTGACTGTAAATATGGTAACTTAATACAACATTCATTAATTCTCTTACCGTTCTAAAAGCCACAATTCTAAAGTCAGGAGTCTGCTTCATTGGACAAAAATTAAGATGTTGGGAGAGCCACAAGTACTCTTTCTTGAGACTCTTGCCTCTTCCTGCTTCTGTTGGCTGCTGGCATTCCCTGGCTCATAGCTGCCTCATTCCAGTCTCTGCTTCTGTGGTCACATTGCCTTTTCCTCTTCTGTCTGGGCCAACCTCCTACTTGCTGTCCCCAAAAGGACACTTATGCTTGCAGTTAGGGTCTACCTGGATAACCAGGATCGTCTCCTCATCTTGATAGCCTTAATTTAATCACCTCAGCACAGTACTCGGCCTTTTAAGGTAACATTCAGTTTCCAGGGATGAGGAGCCAAATATCTTTTGGGGATCATTATTCAGCCTACCACCTACATCACTTCATTTGACTGGTTAATTGATTCTTGTAAAAATATTTGTGAGGAACCAACTTGATGGCAGGGATTCACGCTGTGCTAGCTGCCTTTCATCACAACAGGAAAGAAAGGACTTGTGTATGAAGAGCTGAGCACTGGCCAAGCAGCCTGAGACCCAGGTTCTGGTACCACAATGGGTGAGGCTGTCAGTTCTTTGACCCCTCTGTGAATTAAGGGGTTGAACCCACTGCTATTTTCTGAAGCGAGGAGAGAGCACCACTGTTGGCATATGTGTAGAATGATTTTGGGTGGTTCACAGGGACAGAACTAAATAGCAGTGACTCACAGAAATAAACAGTTATTTTCTTTTTAATTCTCCTTCAACCCTTCTGATTACCTTAAGGAGAAAAGTCTCCATTAGGTGCTAGCATGCCTTCAACACTTCTCTGAATACTTGCCAAACTCCTTTTATCAGAAAGAAAGCAGATAGAGACCTCAGAAGGCAGGTCTCTACAGAAGCTAGGTAGACTATAATAACATTATTTTGTGTCCATAGTATTTATTTTTACAAATACCTCCCATTAATGATGAGTGATTCAGGTTTTTCTATTGATGGCCGTACTGTAAAGTATCCCATGTAAAAGCGAGGTGATTTAAAGAAATACATTGAATAAATACAGAATGGATGGTTTTTAGAGAGAATGCTTTGTGAAGATGGCTCTTAATGTTTGGGAAACACTTAGATGTTTCCAGGCTGGCCCCCAGCTCTCTGATTTGTATTTTAGTTCTAGATGCAGGGTAGGATTGAAAACAAAAAGAAGCCTCCTCCCTTCGAGGACACAGCTGGAAATTCAGCGTTAATGAATCCTGATTTCTTTCCATTTAAATGCATCTGATCCTTCAGGGACCATTGGGCAACAAAGCCGTGAATATTAATCTCCTGTTGAAATTGATCATGGCCCACTTTAACTCAGAACTTCTGGTAGGAGGCTGCGTCGCCTTGTTCTGACCATTCTTTGCATTTTGCTGAACATCTGGAAGGCGGGGAGGCAACTTCTGTCTGACTTCTTCATGACAGGGAATGGCTATTATTTTAGACACTGCACAGATGCTGTGGGGAAGCCTTTCTCCCACCTACTCTCCTGTTCAGTTTCTGATTGAGGGAACTGGTTTAGCGATCCCAGGAATCCAGGTGGTCAGGAGGCTTTGGAGCTGGGTCTCTGCCTTTGAACTACAGTGGGAAGTGGGAATCTCCTATTTTCCCTCTCTTCAGCCATGGATGTTTATCTAATGCTAATTCCCTAGTGTGTTTGGGACACTAAACATGGTTTGGGACCATATTGTTTCCTCTTACTTAGAGGAAGATTTTACTGGTTGACAACATTATCATCACCATTATTAAATAACTATTCATTTTTCAAAACACTAGCCCATGCACTGTGCTTCCTTTTTGGGGGAGGGAGTGGTAGTGAGAGGAGGAGGGGGAAATGCCAATCATTTCACCCAGCTTTTGTGTTCCCTCAGCCTCTAAGAGTGTGGAAAGCAGATGTAATGTGCTTCAAGGAAGCCTCAGGAGTTTGATGTGTTTTGATTATCTGTGCTAAGCCTGCCTTTCACTGTTCTAAGGAATAGTAGATGGCTGAAGACAGAGTGTAAGAATTTGGCTGACTTGGTATATAGTACGTATGGCAAGTGCTCCGGAGACGTCCCTGGCAAGGGGTATAGATTTGGAGCCAAAACACTCCTTAATGTCTCAGTGAAATTGGGCATGTCACTTTACTTCTCTGTGCCTTAGTATCCTCTTCTGCAAAATCAGGGAACAGTAGTAGTTACTCTCAAGGCTATAGCATAATATTTGCTGCTTTGCCTGAATAAGGAGACACTTCATGGGAAGCACTCAGCACAATAATTATCTACTACTCTTCCCTCCATTTTGCAGGTGGTAAAGTCAAGGCCCAGAGAGGTTACTGACTTGCTGAAGGTCACACAGCTAGCAAGCTTCAAGGCCACTTTCTGAACTTAGTAAGTCTGATCCCAGATCTAGCTCTGGGCATTGCATCACCCAGCTTCCTGCTGATTTAGGGCTGACGTGGTGAAAAGATATGAGAAACAGTTCTATTATTGGGATGATTTGCTGTGATTGGTAGGGAGCAGAGCTAGACTGGGGCAGTGTCTTCAGGCCCATGCCCACTTGCTTTGAATCCCGTGATTCAGGAAGGTCCTTTCCCTTCTCTTGGGTCTCAGTTTCCTCATTTATGATGGGATACCCAGCCCCTCCATGAACCTTCGGTGGTCAGAAGCCATGATGGATGTGAATGGGCTTGGTCAAGGTTAATACAGCACTGACTGAGGTCTTTAGTAGGGGTCCCTGGCCCAAAGAGGGAGACAGTACAAAGTGCCAGGAACTGGTTCATGTGTGCAGAGAGGGCGGACCCAGGAGCTTGCTCCCCATCACCCACCCAGTTGGTTCCACCCACAGCGCAGGCCGGGAAGGGTGACACGCATATGAGGAGCCCCCATTATGGTTGCCAGGAAACAGTGCGCGGTGGTTGGGACTGGCGGAGCAGCTGGTGCTCTCCAGTGTGGCGTGGTGCAGAGCCCACGTGGAGAGGACCAGAAGGAGGAAGGAACCCTGTGCTGAGTGACCCCAGGGGTGGTGCCAGGGATGATATAGCCTTCTTGGCAGAATTGTGTTTGGAGGGTATGAGATGGGCCGGGGGAACCCCTAGCCTAGTGCCCAGCATGTCCCGTGCTCCGTCTTCACGGCTACAGCAGCAGTGATGGCTCATTCCTGCTGCATATTGCTTATCTGCCGTGCATCAGGCATCCTGCCAGGTACTTTATATGCATCCCATCTCTCTTCTGAAAAACCTGAGAGGAAGGTATTATTATTCCCCATATAGATGAGAAAACAGACTTGGGGAGCTGAAGCAACATCTACAAAGTAGAGAAAACCAGGTTTGTGCCCAGGCCAGGTGTCCCTAAAGCTCGTGAGCCTGAGCCACCCCTCTGAGGAGTCTAGGGTCTCCTAGGTGCCTGGCACATGGCACACATTTCTAGTCTGATCTTTGCAGCTTCCCCGCTGGGGGGGCATAGTTACCTGCCTTTTGCAGATGGGAGAGCAGCTCAGAGAAAATGACTTGCCTGCCCAAGACCTCCCAGTGCATGTCTGGCAGAGACAGTATGGCAACTTGTGACAGCGGCTGGAGTCCAGGCTCTGTGGGTCTCTCCACTCCCTCTGCCACACCGCCTCCCTCCCCTAAAGCTGGAGCTGGATGGCAGTGGACTCTTTCAGGATGCTGGCTGTTGGGCTGGCCCCAGAAAGCAATACTGATAAATTATGATCAGAGCTAATGAGAGCTTTTTTGATTCTCTCATCCAGGGCTCCCCATTAGAAGTTTCTACAGTGCTGGGAAATGTTTTGCTCTGTCCAGTACAGTAGCCACTAGTCATGTGTGCTTTTGAGCACTTGAAATGTGGCAAGTGCAACTGAAAAATGAATTTTTTCTTTAATCATATTTAAATAGCCACATATGGCTTGCCACTGTGTTAGGGCTAAAATGCAGCACTGAACTGAGAGCTTTCTCAAAGGATCACTTATTCTTAAAACAAACATACGAGATAGATTATTACCATCTCCATTTTACAGAGAAACTGAGTTGCGGGGGAAATGAAACACACATGCCTGTGTTTACTCAGCCTAATGTGTGGCAGGGCCAGGGTTTGAATCCCCTGAGCAGGTAAACCCAGGTCCTGTTACATTGTGCTACCAAAACGATGTTTCCCTCCTTGAGGTCAAGGTCAGGTTGCACTGGAATGGATACAGTGACAGCCAGGACCAGTGAGAATGGCACAAGGATGACAGATGGCGTGTGGGATGGAGACAGGATGTGGAACAGGACATGATCCTTGAAAGGAGAGCCTGGATCCCCCGGAGAGCACCTTGACTGGAGACCCGGTAATCTTGGTTCCTGTCAGCCCCTTACTCTGGATTTGAGCCCTGACTCTGCCAATTTCTGTGTAAGCCTGGAGCAAATCACTCACACTCCTTGAGTCTCATATGCTTCATCTCTGAAAGAGGAATGATGGTGGCAGCAGCCTCATCGGATGTGGTGATAATGAGGCAGGGTTGTGTGTATATAGATGTGATGAGGCACTGTCGGCAGTAACATACCATACAGCTCATCCTCCTCTACCAGGGAGGGTATGCCTGCTGCTTCTGTGGAGCAGAGGGGGTACATGCACACTTGATCTTGATTTTTAGGAGGAACATGCTGCGAAAGTGGGACCTTACCGTCCCAGGAGGTGTCAGAAAACTTACCACGTTCTTAGGACAGGGTCCAAGGTTTGGAATTGGGTGTGGCCTGGGAAGCTGCATTTAAAGTTGCTTTTAAGGTCATCCTCTGACCCCTCTTTCTTTCTTTCTTTTTTTTTTTTTCTTTTTTTAATATTTTATTTATTTGACAGAGAGAAACACAGCCAGAGAGGGAGCACAAGCAGGGGGAGGGAGAGAGGGAGAAGCAGGCTTCCAGCCAAGCAGGGAGCCCGATGTGGGACTCCATCCCGATCCTGGGTCTCTGGGATCATGACCTGAGCCAAAGGCAGTCGCTTAACTAACTGAGCCACTCAGGTGCCCTCTTTCTAATCCATCTGCAGGCTGGGGGCAGAGGCCTCTGGGGACAACTTATTGGCATTCCTAACTGGTCAGACTCGTTAACCAGAGCTGCAGCCTTTGTATCAAGTTTCTGGTTTTGTCTGCCTTTCTTTTCTCTCTCTTTCTCCCTCCTCTTTTATTATGGTAAGCTTCAGACATTACCAAAGTAGAGAGAATAGTATAACAAGCCTCTTCCTCATATCCATCACCACAACTGAACTTCAACAATCAACTCAAGGCCAATCTTGTGTTTCCTGTAAGCCTGCCACCCCCCAGGCCCCTACCCAAGGTTATTTTGAAGCAGATCCAACATGCGTGTGTGTTTTTTTTTTTTAAGATTTTATTTATTTATTTGACACAGAGAGAGATCACAAGTAGGCAGAGAGGCAGGCAGAGAGAGAGAGGAGGAAGCACGCTCCCCGCGGAGCAGGGAGCCCACGCAGGCCTTGATCCCAGGACCCTGAGATCATGACCTGAGCCGAAGGCAGAGGCTTTAACCCACTGAGCCACCCAGGCGCCCAACATGCGTGTTTTTAAATAGTCCCTGTGACCCCCTCGTAGCTTTCTGGGAGGTATCAATCGGTATAGTTTCAGAGGGGGGCAGTTTAACAATCTCAAAGTAGCCACGCAAAAGAGTCATGCAAGTGGTCATGGAAACCTGAGCTTCCTTGAAGAGTCCATCACGCAAATGATCTACCTCACGAGTGCAAAACGAAGCCTGCATAGGGTTATTCATTCCAGTATTGTTGGTTATTGTGAAGGATTACAAACAACATAAAGGTCCAGAAAAGGGGACTAGTTAAAATTTTTTAAATTTTACAGTGGAATTTTATAGTACTGTGAAAAGGAATGAGGAAGTTCTTTATTAAGTAATATGGCCAGATCTTTCTAATGTATTCTAACTTTTTAAGAAGATTTTTTAATTCATTTATTTAAGAGAGAAAGAGAGAGCATGAGTAGGAGAGGGGCAGAGGGAGAGGGAGAAGCAGACTCTGTGGCCCACGGTTGGGGGGTGGGGGCCATCCCAGGACCCCGGCATCTTGACCTGCGCTGGACAGATGCTTAACTGACTAAGCCATCCAGGTGTCCCTTCCCAATGTATTCTTAAAAGACAAAAGTAAGGTACAGAATGCTGTGAATGATATGCTGTCATATGTGTAAAAATGGGGGAAATAATGTATTTGAAATACACCATTATCTAGAAGGGTGCACATGAACCTGGTGAGAGGGTTACCTTATTAGAGGGGGGCGAGGTGGCTGGGGGACAGGGGTTGGAGAGAGATTTTTTTTTTGTATCCTATCTACCTTTTGAATTTTGTACTAATATTTTAAATTCCTGCATTTCTTATCTAAAAATAGAACTCTTTTTTCCTGGTAAACCTAAAACTGCTCTTAAATATAGTCTATTAGTTAACAAAAAAGTATTTCTGCAGATGAATTGAAAACTTATTTGGCTTGCACCAAATATTCATAATTCCCCCCAATTGGAAATTGTCAAGGTGTCTTTTCAGGAGGTGAAGGGATAAATAAACTGTGAAAATTATTCCATATAATGAAGTATTACTCAGTGATAAAAAGAAATGAGCTATTATAAAAGAAAAGACATAGAGGAAATTTAAATGCCTATTGCTAAATAAAAGAAATCAGCTTAAAAAGCATACATCACGTACGGTTCCAACTATATGACTTTTTAGAAAAGGCAAAATTAGAGAGAGAGTGAAAAGCAAGTAGTTTTCTAGGGTGGTGGCGGGGGAGGGATGACTAGGTGGAACATGGCGGACTTTTAGGGCAGTGAAGATGACCTGTACGATACCGTGATGGTAGCCACGTGATGTCACGCACCAGTCCAAACCCAGGCAGTGTGACACACCAAGAGTGAGTCCTGACCTAGACTCCCGGCTCTAGGAAATAGTAACATATTAGTTCTGTCCATCAGTTGTAGCAGATGTACCACACCAATCAGTGCAAAATGTTGATAATAGGTGAAGCTGTGTCTGGGAGTGAGAGGGAGTATGTGGGAACTCTTTGTACTTTTTGGTAATTTTTTCTGTAAACCTAAACCTTCTCTAAAAAACAACCCATTCATTTTTTAAAAAATAGAATGTCTAATTACCTTGAACCTGAAGACCTTCTGCCTCTGCTTGTAAAGTAGTTGTGAGTGGGGTGGGGTGCGTGGAGATAATTGTTGAGCCCTAAGGCTGGTCGCCCTGAGTGTTGCCATGGACAGTGCCATTGGCATAGCCACTGTGGTCTTTGGTGAGACAATTGCAGAAGCAGCAGGAATTTTATGGGGAATGGATAGGCAGGCTGTAGATTCCTGGGCTTTGAAAGTCAGGGGAGTTTGGCTTTGAGCCTATAAGCAATAGGGAGCCATGGAGAATTTTATCAGGAGAGTACCACGGAGAGCTGTGCTTCAGGAGTCCAGGTGTCAGAATTAGTTCTGCCCCTTCTTTGGGCCTCATGCCTCTATCTGTAAAACCAGGAGGCTGCACTAGGTGACCGGAGAGGTCATCTTTAATTCCAGGGTTCTGACAGCAAAGAGCTTTTTCTGACTTTCCACCCTGCCCCACCCACTTTTAATTTTTCTGCTGTTCCTTGCTGCACTGTGGCTGGAACCGCCCCCTGGGGGGAATGACTGCTGAATGGAGTCTGAGCCATAGAGCAATTCTGTTTTATTTTATTTTTGTCGCTCCTTTGAAATCTTCAAGGATAAAACCCAAATCTGTGCCAGCGCCAAGGAGGAGCAACTTGGAAGGGAGTTAGAAATAACTAGATGGGTAATCAAATCCTTTCAGGGTTCCAGAGCGCAGGCAAGCTGCAGTTGGAGATCCGGCCAGGACCGTTTCCTGCTAGAAGGATTTGACTCTGAGCTGTCCAAGCTGCTGGACGGTTCTATGCACGAGCCAACCTGGAGGCTCCAGCTGGTGGTATGAATTGGGGGGAGATTCTCTGTTCCTTCCAGATCCTCTCCTGTCATCATAGTGTGATTTATGAGCTTTTCCTCGAAAATACGAGAACGCTGGCTCCTGATTGTGCCCTGTAATGCAGGAAAGCAGAGGCTGCAGCATTTCTGATTAATAATTCTCTTTAGACCACCATCTTGTTACAGAAAGGAGACAAGAGGTTGAATACAGATAGATTAAAGTCTTTTAAAAAAATAATATGGTCTCAGTCTGGTTAGGTATTTGGAGGGTTGTTGCTGCCATCTGAGAGATCTGGGCTTGATTCCTAGATTAATTGCAACACACCAGCTGTTAGGAACAGAGGCTACTTACCTCTCAGCCTCCCCTCTACCTCCTCATGTGTGGGGGAGAGAAGGGGAACCCTAGTAGCGCCTGTCTTATAGGGGACAGATAACGTGAGACAAATATGTAAAGAAGTCAGCACTGGGTCCGCAACAAATGATGGACCCCATAAATGCTGGTGATTATTATTAAGATTATTTTGAGTCCCAAATAGTATATGGCTGAAAGTAATTTGAAAAATATTTGGAAAGCATTTTTATAGCTATGTTTTGATGTGGTAGGGTTTGCCCTTTGGAGAGTGATGGCATCTTGATCCAATTCAACTTGTAGGCCGTGTCATAGGCATACCTGTGTAGCTTGTTACAGTTCAGAGAACAAAATGTGACCTTGGACAAGTTTCTGATTTTAGTTTACACAGCACTGTGCTTTCTTCCTCTTTAAAAATTAATAATAATGTCATGGTGTGTGTGTGTGTGTGTGTGTGTGTAAAGTGTAGTGTGTGGTATATGGTATGTGTGTAGTGTGTATGTGTTGTGTGTGGTGTTTATGTGTATGTTTGTGTCAAGTGAGACTCCCATAATCACAATACTTAAAATCCTTGGGGAAAAGCACTTGGTAAAAATAAATAGTAATTTGTTGTACAGATATCGAGCTCCTGATGATCTAGTATGTGTGGGGGAAAACTACCGTCAGAGCTTAAATTTCATTTGAGGAGCTAAGGTGGATATGACTCATGTTCATGAAAGAATCGAAGGAGGCAGCCAGAGACAAGCCAGAAGTGCCATGGGAGTTCAGAGTAGGGCTGGAAGGGCCAAGCAGTCCACGACTCCCTGGGAGGAATAGTCCTTGACATAGGCTCTAAAATAGGTTTTGAACTTCTTTGCTTGCCTACCCTCTGAGTGAACTCAAGGGGAAAAAAATCTCTCTTGCCTCATACATTTTAACTTGACATCTGAAATGTTTCATTATAAGTTTAAGTCGTAACAAAGGATATCATTTCTGCCATACTGTAAATATTGACCTTGTAGAATAAAATTACTCTCTTAAATGTATCAAGAAATAACAGAGCAATTTTTTTATTTTGCCTCTTTATTGCAAGATCACCTATATAGAGTAGAATGCACAGATCTCCAGTATGCAACTCAATGTTTTTAAAAAAAGATTTTATTTGTCAGAGAGAGAAAGCAAGCAAGCACAAGCAGGGAGAAGAGCAGGCAGAGGGAGAAGCGGTCTCTCAGCTGAGCAGGGACTCGATCCCAGGACCCTGGGCTCATGACCTGAGCCGAAGGCTGATGCTTAACTGACTGAGCCATCCAGGTGTCCCACAGCTCAATTCTTTTTTTGCCAGTGTACCTGCGACCCAAATTGAGGTGTAGTCTATCTCCAGCATTCCAGAAGGCACCCTGTGCCCCCTCCCAGTCAGTCCCTCTCCAAAAGTGACCATTTCTCTGACCTCCATCACAATGAACTAGTTTTGCATGATCTCATTTGTTCTGCCTTCTTTTGAACAATGTAAGGTCTGTGAGGTTCGAGCATGTTGCTGCAGGTGGCAGTAGTTCATCGTTTCTCATTGCTATGTAGTATTCCATCGAGTGTTAATTTCAGATTTAAAACATCTTGTCTATGCTTAATAAACATTTTGCATTGTTTCTAGTATTTGGTTATAAAACTACTCTAAGTGTTCTTCTATATATTTTTTGGCAGACATAAATACTGGATATGTTTGGAGAAGGTAGCCATGAGTGGGATTGCCAGATCACAGGATAAATACTGTAACATATTGGTATCCACCACCATTCATCAAAAATTGTCCAAATAAGTCAGAAATTTTATATTGTGCCTTTCTTTACTTTCTTGAACTCATAATTCCCTTATTTTTCTTTCACAGAATTTTATCTTATTTTTATACTCGAAGGTCTTCTATTGATTACTCTATCATACTTCTTTTTTTTTCTTAAGATTTTACTTACTTGAAAGAGAGTGAGTGAGAGACAGAGCAAGAGTGGGGGGAGGAGCAGAGGAAGAGGGAGAAGCAGACTCCCTGCCCAGCAGGGAGCTGGATGTGGGGCTCAATCCCAGGACTCCAGAATCATGAACTGAGTAGAAGGTAGACACTTAATCTACTGAGCCAGCCCCCCTCTCTCATACTTCTTTGATCTAAAAGATGTATGTAAACTGAAATAGACATTGGAAATTTTTCCTTTTCCCATAGAACTGTAACTACCTTTCTTTTGGATTGATTTTTCATTACAATGATCAGATACACAGTTCATCAAAATAATACTGGTGTTTCATACATCTTACAAATAATTACTAAATATAAAAGTAAGATAGTATGGAAAATGCTCCTCATAATGAGATGGATGGAGGTGGTTGATGACAGTGCTTCTCCTACTTTAAGGTACATAGGACCATGTGAGGATCTCACTAAAGTACAAATTCTGATTCAGAAATTCTGGGGGTGAGGTCTGAGATTCTGCTTTTCTAATAAGCCTACTGGTGATGATGATAGTGATGCTGCTGGACCACACACCACACTTTGAGTAGTAGTGGTTCGTGATCCCAAAGGAAGATGATTTCCTTGTACTTTTCCTACCTTTGTACCCCTGCGGAAGCCTTTGTGTACCTCAGGATAGGGCTGCCCCCTGTGAAGACCACTTCTCTGAAGGTTGCTAAAGTGGAGTTGGCCAACATTTCAGACAGGGTGCCCATTCTACAGGTGGGACAGGGTATTTCAAGGGCTGGTTTTAATGGTTTTAAGAGTCTACTGGTGGTAAACCCCAGCAAGTAAAGTTTGTGGCTGGGCGGTAGATGGCCTTGAATTCCATGGTAAGGAATTGGGCTTAATACTGAGGCAGAAGGGGGCTGTGGGGTGTTTTGAGCAGAAAGCTGGCATGAGCAGATTGATATGTTGAACAGCTTGTGGGAAGGAGTTGAAGTAGCGGGCTGGCAGCAGCGGCAACCTTACCAGCTTAAAGATGAGGTTGGCTGTAGTTACTGGGATTTGCCTGGGATTTTTTCTTTTCTTTTCCTTTCTTTTTTTTTTTTTTTTTAAGATTTTATTTATTTATTTGACAGAGAGAAACACAGCTAGAGAGGGAACATAAGCAGGGGGAGGGAGAGAGGGAGAAGCAGGCTTCCTGCCAGAGCAGGGAGCCTGATGCGGGGCTCGATCCCGGGACCTTGACCTGAGCCGAAGACAGACGCCCAATACCTGAGTCCCCCAGGCACCCCTTGCCTGTGTTTTTTTTATCTTCAGCTCCCCAGCTTTTGAGGTTTTTCCCTGGTTGCACAGGCCTGGTTTGCGGGCAGGATTCCCTGAAGTGTGGGTGACATTCTGCTAGGGGTACTGGAGATGTTTCTGCATGGAGCTCAGGGATTTAAGGCAGAACACAGACATGGCCTTACATAGCACCTTAAGTAACTCAAGAGCCCCTGGCATCCCCTTGTCAGCCTCTCTCAGCCCCGACTGCATCTGGAGAAAGTCTTTAGGACCTCCCACACTCCCCTTTTCCTTTTGTTGATAGAGAGCAGGCAGCTTGGGCTCAGGGCCTCTGGTAAGCAATAATCTCTAGATAGATTTTTACAAACTTTTTGTTTTTGTTGAATTCCTTTTCTGTGTCGCAGGATGGCATGTGGTCCTGGTTTTTCCCTCACTGTGGTGACACAAAGCCCTTCATTTCAAATATGTTAATTTCAGTAGGAAAAGCGAGCCAATTGACTTGATCATATGGAAGAAATAACGCTGGCGGCATGTGGATATGGCAAAAGCCATGGTGGTGACATGCCATGATTCAACTAGGGGAAACATTGGGTTAGACCATGTGACAGAAGCCAGCGTGTGCCACAGCTCTGTGCTCCGTGCCAATGCCGGAGAGGCTTGCTGAGGGGTGTGTGGGGGGGGTTATGGCGGTGGGCAGGGGGGGCTGCAGGAATTGCAGTTTCCTGCGCCAGGGCCCCTGGGTCAGCCGGGTGGGTCCCACCGCAGTGCCCACCACAGCCTAACGCCCGCTGCCCCTTGCCTCTGCCCACAGAGATCCGCGCGCAGCTGGTGGAGCAGTTCAAATGCCTGGAGCAGCAGTCAGAGTCCCGGCTGCAACTGCTTCAGGACCTCCAGGAGTTCTTCCGCCGGAAAGCTGAGATTGAGCTCGAGTACTCCCGCAGCCTGGAGAAGCTGGCGGAGCGGTTCTCCTCCAAGATCCGCAGTTCCCGGGAGCACCAGTTCAAGTGAGGAGGGGTCCGGGGCCTGCGCCGAGGGGAGGCAGCAAAGCAGAAAGGAGGCAAAGACTCACTGGGGGCAGATGGTGTGCTTTTAAGGCCTTGGGGATACAGGTGACAGACCCCTCTGTGCCTGACTTCTTGTGTGGAAAGTGAGAATAGAGATCATTTTCACGCCGCAGGGAATGAGTGGGGAACAGGGAAAGGTGCTTGTCGCAGACAGTAAATGCTCAGTAAATTGTCTTTGCGGTCGCTGTTCTCCTACGGAGCTCCAGGCGGCCCCACTCCACAAGTTCCTCAGCATAGGGATCTCAGAATCTCTTCTCCATGGAACTGATGCTCAAAGGGCATCTCTCCTCCTTACTGCCCTGGAAGATCAGTGCCCGGGGGTCTTTCTCTGCCTTGTTTATCTCCAGTACACAAACTCCCCAGGTCCTGATTTATCACACTTTGCCCTCTGGGTTTGTGAACTCAGATCCGCTCAGGCATTGACGTGGCAGCCTCTGAGTCTGCCAGCAACAAAACCTCCCTCTTTCCCTGAACCTACTGGGGCCAGCCTCTTAAAGTGCAGGTAGAAGGTCGCAACCTCACCGGGACAGGGGTCACGGGGCAGGGCACCCCTCTGCAGCTGTCTCTCCCTCTGCCATGCTTCTGGGACCTTCTCCTCCACCTGTCATCTCTCCAGCCAGTTGCCCTCAATCTCAGCTACTTTCTTCAACCCCTGACCTTTGGGTCTGGTCCTGTTTTTCTCTCTACATTTAAAAAAACTGTGGTAAAACACACAGAATATAGAATCTACCATCTTAACCATTTTGAGGCATACAGTTAGGTAGCATGAAGGACACTCATGCTGATGTGCAGCCATCACTTCAATGCACCCCAAAAGGTGTATTGGTGAAACAGCGGCTCCTGTTCTGGTTTCATCTGGTGAAACAGCGGCTCCATTCCCATCGAACACTAACTCCCATTCCCTCCCCCTCCAGTCCCTGGCAGCCACCATTTGACTTGTGGTCTCTATGCATCTCACTGCTATAGGGACCTCAAGAAGTGACATCATATGGTAGTTGCCCTTTTGTGACTGGCTTATTTCACTTAGTATCAGGTCCTCTAGCTCCCCCCGTATTGTAGCCTGTGCCATTTTAAGGCCGAGTAATATTGCATCAGGTGTATACAGCACAATGTGTGTATCTCTTCACCTGTCAGTGGACCCTAACTTGCTTCCACCTTCTTCCCTATATTTTTTTTTTACCTTCCGCTCTGGCCAGGGAGCACTCTTCCTTTAAACTCCCCTAAGTATCTCCCCTCGTCTGTGCCACAGCATTTGAACACTCACTTTTGTGGAAATTGCTTTATCAAAGAGCAAAAATGCATTACCTCTTCACAAGTACCACTCTTGTTTTTCTACCCAATCTCATTGATTCAAACTTAGCCTTCTAAACTAAGCGTCTATTAATAACATCCTCCCAGGCACTGTCTAGGCCCTTCCACATACACAATCTCATTTTTCAGACAGATTTTTTGGGGGGGAGGGTGGGGAGAATGTTTGCCTTTGTTTTTCTTTCCAAATGATGAAAATAAAATGCTCATTATATATTAGAAAACATACAAAGCATAGAAAAATAAGGCAAAAAGTCACTCGCACAGCCCTGCCCTTCAGAAGCAAGGCTGCTCACATTTTGGTGCCTTCTCTAGCCTATTTTTTGGTTATGACAACAGCCGCGACAGTTTACTGAGTGCAGTACTGAGCACTTGGGGCTAGGTGGGGATTACTGCCCTGTCTTAAAGATGAGGACGGTGCAGCTCTGAGAAAGCAGCTTGTCCAGGCATGTCTGTGGACCATTCGTTGCAAGGAGACAGATTTGAACTGTCCTCATTCTGCCTCATTGGCCTGAGATAAGAAAGGGCCGGGCGTGGCCTGAGAACAGCCTTGGGATCTGAAGGCTCGCCTAAAACCAGAGCTAGAGGCACACTCTTGGAAACCCTCGTCTCTGGCTGAGCTGTCACTGGAGCCTTCCAGGGCCGTGTGGTCAGGCTGTGGCCTCAGCCCCTGCCTGTTTCCTCGCTTCCCATTTGCGGTGTGAACACGGGGGATCGGGGGAGCGGAGGGGGTCCCCTGTTCCCTTGCATTGCCTGTAATGAGCTCAGCCAGCCCCTCATGGGTTCATTAAACAGAGGCCACCAGACGGAACAGGAGCCCCAGCTGGCAGTCGGGCAAAGCAGGCTGCTTGAGACACTATGAAATTCTAATTAGGGTGTAGGCCTAGGCCAGTGCAGCTGGCCTCAGCCCTCACCACGATGCTAATGCGGCTTTTGGAAGCAGGAGTCTCTAAGGGATGCCTGGACTGGCCGTTTGACCCCGGGGCCAACCAATGCCGACCCCTGGGTGCCTCTTTGGAGCTCAATGAACAGATCCGTGGTGGGCTCTGGGTCCTTTGTCCTGCTGTCCAGAGAAGGCTTATCTTGCTGTCTTACAGTTACTTCATTTAAAAGTGTCCATCTCTCTGGCACGTAGCCTCTCAGGGCCTTGAAGGCAGGGCTCAGATCTTGTTATTTTATTCCCACTGCAATGGACCAGTGCCAGAGAGAGATGGGGTGAAGAAACCGCCTATCTTGTTTCCTACGATAAATCAGGGCCTGGCACCTTGTAGGTCCTCAAATACTGGCTAAATAAACAAATCAACAAATGCAGAATATTACAGGCACCAGTGAAAGCACCGGATCAGACTCACAGGAAGTAACATTGAGGCCTGAAGAGCAGGCAGGTGGCAGAATTCAAAGAACATGGCCAGAAGGACTGGGTGCCTGCCCCAATAGTACCAGCAGTGGGCATGTCCCCTGTCAAGAGGAGAGACAGTATCTGAGAGCAGGGACTGTGTCTTGTTAATTTTGGTGTTTCAGCATACAGCATAGTCCAGGAAAATAAGAGGTCCGCAGTGTGCATAACATGTGATGGTAGAAAAGAAATACATGATTATGGTATTGTTCTCCAAATGTTCCACCTGCCCCAGGTAAACCCTCAGAGCCACCACCTGAACCTTTCTTTGAATCATGTTCCACAGGGTGCTCAGCCCCGGTGAGCCTAGCCCCGGCAGAGTGCCAGCATGGCCGGGTTCTGGTGAGAGCTCTCTCAGTGTGCAGACTGCTGATTCTCATTGTGTCTTCATGTGGTAGAGAGCAGAGAGAGCAGGCAAGCTTTCTCCTGACTCTTCTAAGGGCACTAATCCCATTTATCCTCTTTATCTGCCCAGGCAATTAAAAAAAAAAAATATATATATATATATATGCAGCTGCCTAGGAGGTACTATGATGGAAATAAAGGTAATGCAGAATGTTCCGGTTATCTGCTCTGCGTAACAGCAATACTTAGTACTAAAATGTAGTATCTCATGGTTTAGTGGGTCAGGAATTTGGACAGGGCTCAGTCGGGTGATTTTTCTATTTTGTGGGGCTTTGACTGAGATCACTGAGTGATCTTCAGCTGGCGGCTGGGCTGGGCTGGAGGGTACAGGAGGGCTTTAGCTATGTGCAGAGTGCTTTGGTGGGGATGGCTGCAAGGCTCGGTCCAGCTAGGCTGCCTCCTTCCCTGTATGGTGTCAGGGCCTCCGTACCTAGCATTTCAGTGAGGTGTCTGACACTGTAGCTCAGGGCCCCGAGAGAGCAGTGCAGAAGCCCCAGTCTTCAAGGCAAGGTCTGGACCTGGCCCAGCACCACCTCTCAGCCTGAGCTCAGCTTCCAGGAGTTAGGAAAGAAAACCTTTCTTCCCTCAAAGGATCTGAAGCCCTCTTTGATCTTCCTCACTGAGCCAGAACAGCAGTCAGGGAAGGCATCTGGAGGTAGTGGCTTTTAAGTAGAGACCTGAGGGATGAGAAAGGGCAGCCCTGAGGGCCACAGGAAGGAAGAAAGGCCAATGCAGCTGGAACTACTGAGGCACTGAAAGTAGGAGGGAGCATGACCCCATTTCTGCTTTTGAAAGATGACCCTCGATGGTGGGAGGGCATGAGTGGAGCAGGTGGGTGGGATTCTTGCTGTGCAGGCGGGTGGTAATGATTGCCAGGATATGGCAGAGCAGACCAGGAGAGGTGGGCAGTGCTGGGCAGTCTTTCAGAGGTAGGACTGAGGAAAAGAGGAATCAAGGGCGTCTTCCCTTTCTGACTTGACAGAAGGACTTGAGAAAGTGAGGCAGAAGCTGCCATCTTGTGCTGAAATAACCCGTGTTCTTGTCTGTCCCCGTTTTGACAAGCCCTGGGCGATGAGCTCAGGGGCGGCAGAGAGAGTGGCTCTTGGTCCGGGGTCCTGGACGCCCAGCACCAGGTTTGGCATATGGTCGGCACGCACTAAGTGTTTGTTGAGCGGACAAGTGGTAATTGGAATTGCTCTGGGGTGGGGCTGCTAGGAGGCAGAGAGGCGGCATCTTGTCTTCTGGCCGCCTTGGGAGCTTGGTGGGGCCTTTGGGTAAAGGGTCACCCACTCTTTGTGCCTGGCACCTGGCACAGTGTTGCTGAGAGGACCGAGTACGGGCTTCCCAGTGCTGTCCCTGACCGGGGAGCCGGGACCACAGATGCTAGAGCACCCGTTTAACAAAGTGTGGTCCTGACCGGCAGCATCACGTGGAGATTTGTCAGAAATGCAAAATGTGGGGCCTCCTCTCAGACCTGCCCAGAAACCTGTATTTTAACAAGCCCTCCAGGGGATTCTGAGGGTATTTACGTGTAAGAGCACCCACTGTGATGATTTTCCAGATGATAAATTATTTACAACTCACTTTTAGGCCACACTGGCCTTCTAGCTCCCTTTTCTTCCCCAGAGTCAAATCCATAATCCACTGCTCTTTCCCAGCCAGCCTTTGCCTGAGGTTGGCTTGTCCTCTTCAAGACCTGGAACTGGGGGCCCTTCCTGAGCAGGTTGGGGGGGAGGGGCAACACACCAGTTCCAGATTTCCATCTGGAGTATTAGCCCCACCTGCAGATAGTGCTGTGTGTGTGAAGTGATGTCCTCTTCTTTTCCGATGCCGTTAGTTTGTGATATCTCTTACCTTCCAGGGGATATACCTGAGAAAAATGCTTTCTCCGGCAGGTTAAGTGTTGGTTGCTGTTATTTGGATAGCTGTCGGGGAAAACAAGCAACAGGGAATTCTATTCAAATGTGTTTAGAATTGGGAGAGCCATATTTTGGAAAGAACTGGGAGGTGCTTGGCTAGCTAGTGAATAATGTTTAATGTTCTCTGCACTGAAGGTCTGGAGCATCCCTCAGCTTTACGGAGTGGTTGGGGGAGGATTCCAGCAAGCAACTAACCTTTTTTCACAGATGTACTATTTGCCTAAAAAGATGCTATAATTTAGATTTAACCTTTCAGGTGAATCCTAAGCAGAGAAACATTTTTATAGGAGGTAAATTGAACCTGTAAATGTGCAGAAGATGCAGAATGAAAAGGTTTGCTTAGAACAAGGTGGTAATAGGGGCGCCTGTGTGGCTCAGTTGTTAAGCATCTACCTTTGGCTCAGGTCATGATCCCGGAGTCCCAGGATCAAGCCCCACATTGAGCCCTGCATCGAACCCCGCATCAGGCTCCCTGCTAGTCAGGAAGCCTGCTTCTCCCTCTCTCACTCCCTCTGCTTGTGTTCCCTCTCTAGCTGTGTTTCTTTCTGTCAAATAAATAAATAAAATCTTAAAAAAAAAAAAAAACAAGAACAAGGTGGGGATAAAGGGGAAGATCCTCCAGGTGGGGCTCCTGTCTCATTCATAGATACTACTATTATTATGACTAGTATCACACTAGTCATAGCTTTCCAGTAATACTTGCCAAGAGCTGATATTCTCCCAGTGTGGCGCCCCAGCCATATCTTCCCTGATCACTCAGTGCAGGTTGTTTAATCTTTCAGAGACCCATCACATCCACATTACCATGAGCCAAGGGTCCTACTAGGTGTACTAGGTGTCTTTTTTTTTTTTTTTGAAGATTTTATTTATTTGATAGTGAGAGCGTGCACACAAACAGAGGGAGTGGCAGAGGGAGAGGGAAAAGCAGGCTCCCTGCTGAGCAGAGAAGCCCAACCTGAGGCTCTATCCCAGGACTCTAGGATCATAACCTGAACCAAAGGCAGGTGCTTAGCCAACAGAGCCACCCAAGTGCCCCGGCTACTAGGTGTCTTGCATGTATTGCCTCATTTAACTTCATGATAAACATTTGTAACCTTTGAGGCAGGTACTATGTCTTTCTTTCTAGTTGAAAACATTGAGATTTTTGAGAATTTAAGGACTTTGCCCAAAGGGACACAGCCAGAGTAGGTAAGTGGCAGAGCTAGAGTTCTAATCTTGGCTTATCTGGTTCCAAAATGCAAAACTGCTTCACGCTGTATGACTTGGGTATCCCCTCACCTCTCTGGGCTGGTTTAGTGTTCCTGAGAGCTGTCCATCTGTCTAGACCAGTACTGCATGTATGGGCATTTAGGGTTCCCTTCTCTCTTGGCCAGCTCTGGCTTGTCTCAGCAGGGCCAGCTCAGGGCTCACTTCCCCTGGGAAGCCCCTGCCCTAGACCCCAGACCCCTAGTCCTCTGCTCCTCCTCTGGCCTCCCACAGTGATCTGTGTGTCACTGTCATTATTATCATCAGATGACCAAGAAATGATCCGGTTATATGTCCGGTCCTCCCCCTCCAATCTGCTGGCTGCTTGAAGGCAAGGGGTCATTTTTAGTCTCTCTCTCCCTCTCTCTGATCAATAATAGAAGGTTTTTTGAATGAAGAGCTGAAAAGACCAAGATATTACCAAATAGTTCCTTCAAACACATGAAGGAAATAGACTTACTTTGTGTGGCTGTAGAAAGGCAAGAAATGAGGTCCAAGGATAGCATTTTCAGAGAAACTTTGCCTTTACCTTGAGAACATTCCAGTAGCTAGAGCTGTCTAGCAAGGAAAGGGCTGCCTTGAGGATGTGAGTTCCCGTCCAGGCAGTGTGTGCCCAAAGGCCAGGTATTTTAAATGGGCATACTGAAAAATGTGGGGTGGTCAGACCAGAGTGGTGTTCCTCAAAACGAGAGCAGGATCACTGAGAGCACATGAACCATGCATATTGAATTATCTTTTCAGTTCTTTCGTTCTCCATGGTTGGCTCAAAGAGACAGTCTCAGCTTGGCTACTTGGCTTGCTAATGCCTCGCTAATCTAAGGGAGTGGGCTGCAGCCACCAGCATCCGCCTGGGATTGAATGATTCTGTTTTGTTTTCCTTGAACTTACTTTTTAGCTCACTTTCTATTTATGGAAAATGATGCTGGTTTTTAAATTTTTATTTTAACTAAGACTAGGGAAAGTCCTTGGTAAGTGAATTCATTTAAGTAAAAATAAACAGTGAATAAGATTATTAAGTATGGTGGGTTTTTAGGAATCGCAAAAATCCTGAAGTCCATGTAAGACCCCCCAGGACCCCCTTTTATCTCCTCCTGGAGAGTGGACACTTGTGTCACTGCCCTGTCCATCTCCCACCTTACTGTTTTCATTGCTGGGAGGAATTTCAAAGCAGGAGTCTCAGCCCAAACAGTGTTCTTTGCCAACAGCTACAACCTCTTTTTCTCCTTCCACATTTGCCCTTCTGGCTCTTTCCTAGATCCTGTACCAGCCTTCCTGGAATCTGCAGAGACTATAATCAGCAACTTCCAAAGTGTTAACCAAGATGTGGTTTATTTATATATGATATGCTCTATATAAATCTATACATGCATATCATCTAGATTTTATTCTAAAAATGAAAAATAGTTGATGCAATGGAGATTTTAAAAAAATATTTTTTTCAGAGAGAGAGAGAGAGAGAGAGAGCACACGAACACGTCTGTGAATGAGTGGTTGAGGGAGAGACAGAGGGAGAGGGAGAGAGAAACCCAAACAGACTCCTCGCTGAGCACAGAGCCTAACATGAGGCTTGAGCTCATGATCCTGAGATCACTACCTGAGCCACAACCGAGAGTCAAATGCTTAACCAGCTGTGTCACCCTGGTGACCAGTAATGAAGGAGATTTTAACAAGCAGTAATGTGCAGGGGATTACTTTTGACTCCATTCCATTAGACAAATAGGTTAATCATAACCTTTGAAGATTATATAGTACCTTACACTTTGCAAATTGCCTCCCCAGCCTTTAGCTTCTTAAATGCGCCTAAGAATCCTGGTGGAGCTAGAGTTAGAAAAGGTGTCATCATCCCCATATGACACACAAGGGACCTGAAGGCCAGGCGAGGGGAGCCCTGGTTTAGGGTCCCTAGGTGATTGGTGAAAGAACCAACTGGAGGAGCCATGCGTCAGGGCCCTTCCTCTGCCTAGCACTGCATGCATAATGGTGCACTCATTTCGCAGATGGATAAACCAAGGCAAAGGGGTTTGCAAGGAAAGAGAAGATGAAGTTGGCCAGGCATTGCTTCATGAGGCAGAGGTTTTCATTCTGGTACCAAGAACACTTTCAGGAAGTTCAAGGGGGAGCTCAGAGCTGCTGCCGGACACCAGAGCCAGTGAGCTGTCATTTTGAAGTATGGGGAAGGATTGAGTGAATCATTCTGTCCCAGGATGGAAGGGGAGTCCCAGGACCATTTGTATTGGGTCTTGTAGTATACATGAGAGTTTGCAGTAGGAGAAGGTAGTAGTGGGAGGAGGAAAACCATCACTTACAGAAAACCTACCATGGGTCGTACATTTGTCATTGGGTTTTTCCTAAATAACCTAGTGAGGTGCTAGTGGTAATAATTAAGTGATGACATCAATAATTATTATCATATGCTGGGTTTGATGCTAGGAGCATCCAATGAATTACCTCATTCAGTTCTTGAGGCACCCTTGTGAGGTAGGTGTTATCAACTTTGTTTTACAGATAAGGAAAGAGACAGTTTAACTAACTTCTCAAGTTCAGCCAGCTGGTGAAGGGCTTACAACATGGGTAAGCAGATCCTGTCTCAGTCAGGTGACCTGCGGATGTAGTCTTTTCCCTTCGGAATTATTCTGCATCAGCCAAAGGTAGCTTCTAAGTCAGTGGGTTTCATCTGGTTCTCCCTGTTCTAAAAACTCACATTTACCACCTGCTATGTGGTGGTTCTAAGGCAAAGCCCCAGGATAAACTCTTACCCTTCGCTTGGATGGCTGCTCTTCCTCCCACCTGGCCTGTCCTGTCCCAGTGACCCCATCATTGGCCGCTTAAAACCTTCGTTCAGCCTGATCTCTGATGTCCTTCCTGCCCAACTGCCTCCATTTCCACTGTGCCTTCTCTCAGTCCTGCCCTAGTCATTTAGCTCCAGAACAATCTATATCCTGTTTTGACTTCACAGCTTTATACTTAGGCTTTTTTCTCCATGCAAGAACCTCCCATCTTTGCCCTTTCCACCTGGCAAACTCTTATGTGTACTTCAGGGCCCAGTGCAAATGTTCCTGAGACTCTGCCTCTACCCTGAGGCAGAATCAGCCCCTCCCTCCCTCCTCTAGGATCCCATTCCTCGCCCAACACAACAGAGTAGAAGTCTGTTACATCTCTTTCCCTTTCCTCTGATAACATCACTGAGATTTTTCCTCCTCTGGGGAATCATCTGAGCAATGAAGGGTCTGTGATTGGCTCTGCATCAATCTTGGTTGCAGATCTTTAATTGAATACAGTGTGATTCCAGGACTTTTAGTGGACTGAAGGGAGGAGGCTGTCTTTCTACTGGGATAATTAGCAGCTGGGGTATTTTTGGTCTGTAGAAGGCGTGCCTGAGAGTGAAACCAATATAAAGAGAGGAAAGCAGAGCCAAGAGATGGGGAGACCAAGACCAGATCCTGAGGGCATCCTTTGAGCCTCTGGTCCCAGAGGCCAATACTTTTTGATCAAAATGTTTGATCCTTTAAATTTCCCATCTTTCCACTTACTATCATTTTTGCCTAAGCTGGTTTGAAATATTTCTCTCACTTAAACTAGAGGAATCCTGACCAATAGCCATAATAATTCTTGGTTTACATTAATTTTAGACTGTGAGCCTTCTCAAGGCACATCTAGTCATCTTTTCAGTCTATGACTAGAAAGTGCTTAGAACATGGCAGGTGTTCAAAAAACATTAGAAGAGTGAGTGAAGAGGCAAATGAATGAATGAATTTGATTCTGCCAAGGACTATGAAGGAATACAAAAAAATACAAGAGATTATTCCTGTCTTCAGGGGTCTTATGGAATAAATGAGGGAACAAGCCCCATGAATGTGAGTGGTGAGAGATGAGCTAAACGACAGCCTAAAAGATGTCTGAAGGCAACTGTCTGAGTAAATCCAAATGAGCAGTTTAGACAGATCTCAGGTAATTCCAGAAGGAAGAGCCTTGTGCACAAGTCTTCTGAGAGTAGGTTTTTGCTGTGTGGCAAGAATAGCAGAAGGTGTTCCAAGCTAGTGAAGATAGAATGGGCACAGGTACCAAGGCAGGAATGCCCATGAACTAGGAAGATCTAGCTTCCCCCTTCCCAGATTTTAGGGACCTCATTGTCCTACATCATGACCATTCACTATTTTCATTTTTGTGCTTCTTATGAGGCTTTTCAAATATATAAGTTGGGGGAGTCAGGAACAAAAAACCTTGTCAGATCATGTGTAAGCATTTTGGTTTTGGAAAATACAGTCGATGTTGTCAATATCTGAAGGCCCTCACTGGCCACTGAATCACTCACCCACCCGTATGATAAGTGACAGTAAAGCCTCAGAGAGGTACAGTGACAAGCCAAAGGATACACAGCTGATTAGTAGTCAAACCTCTCCAACCCAATGTGATGGCCTCAGATTCCTTGGGAGGCAAAAAATAGATAAATGAAGAAACCTATCCCTGGCTAAGAGGTTTTGTCCACTTCCTGGAGATGGTTTCTGCAAGTGGAGAGAGGGATGAGGGAAAGGACTAGACTGGCCTTGAATGCCAGCTGATGGGGTCAGACTTTATCCTCTGTGTCATGGGCCCACTCACTCCTCGATGGACACAAGAAAGATGCCTCAGCGGTCACATAAACTCTGCCTGGGCTCCTGATCCACTCGGGGCAGCAGCGTTTTATGGGTTGAATTGTGTCCTCCCCAAAGTCATAGGTTGAAGTCCTAACCTCCCAAATCTTAGAAAGTGACCTTACTTGGAAAGCGATCGTCAAGTTAGCTTAAGCATGAGGGTTGCCCCTAATCCAGCATGACTGCTGTCCTTATGAAGCAGGGAGATTTGGACACAGACACACACACAGGGTAAGCGTCATGTGAATTCGAAGGCAGAGTTGAGTGCTGCAAGCTAAGCAACGCCAAAGATTGCCAGCAAACCATCAGAATCTAGAGGAGAGGCGTGGAACAGGGTCTCCCTCATCACACCCCAAAGGAACCGACCTGCTGACACCTTGATCTCAGACCTGTGGCCTCCAGAACTGTGAGACAACACAGGTCTGCTGTTTACGTCCCCAGCGTGGTCCTTCATTACGGCGGTAGGCAGCCCAGATGTTCCTCAAGGCCCCAGCCTGTGCTCCCTCTCCAACCTTATCTGCACCCTGGGTAGCCTCCTCTCTGCCTTCTGGCCACACATCCCTTCCCTCAGGTTTCCGCAGTGTTCATGCCCACAGAGCGCTCACACTTACTGCCGGGAATGCTCTCCTTTATCCCGGGGTTATGCCGAAACCTGCCCATCTTTCTCATTCCAGCTTATCATTCTGGATGCTTTTCATCTTTTCAGCCAACCGTGTGGCCGGGCCTGCCTGGCACCAGAGGAACAGTGGTGAATATAATGGAAGGAAGCTTGAGAGGAGTCAAAGGCCAGAAGCAAGGTTAACGAACAGGACAGATCTCAGGAGTGGTAATGTGGTAATGACAGTATGATAGGGTTTTGTGCTAGAGACCGGGGAGCCACCGAGGGTCAGGGAAGGCCTCATGCAGGTGAAACATCTCAGCTGAAGTCTCAGTGACAGGAAGGACCCGCATGGTTCAGCTGATGCCCACTTGCATCTTCCTGGGGTGAGGTAACCCCCATTTTAGACCCTTGAGGTACCATGCATTTCTCCTTCATTGCCCCCACCACTGATGCAATTTTCTGTTTATGTGATTATTTGATTATCACCTGAGGCCCCCACTGGGCTGTACACTCCATGAAGTAGGAAGCATGACTCATTCTGCTTACCATTCCCAGGCACAAAAGACCGCACTCAGTTAATATTTGTGGAATTACTGAATCATGCATGCTCCAGGCAAGGGCGATGAATTCCAAATCCTGCTTGGGGCAGCTTAGGTAGCAAGGAGTCACCCATACCTTTTGGGCCCTGGAACTAATTGAGGGAGCTCTGTTCAGGGGCAGCTTTGCTGGCAGCCTTCTGAGCAATACCCAAGGACATGCTGGAGGAGAGCAGGAAGACAGAGTCAGGGATTTGGTGTCTTGGGGACAGTGTCAGCTGCACGAGCTTGCCTCTCTCCCAGAGGAACCACAGTCCCAGGGCAGTGGGTTTGGATCCATCTGCAGTGTGGGCCTCTGAAAGGCCTGGAATAGGTTCTGTTTGCTAAGCGGAATTTTCCAGCCCCCAGCCGAGAAGCCGGAGAAGCTGGCTTCTTGCTAATTTCATTTCCCTAGCTCCCCAGCTTGGCAAGGCCTCGTTCCTCTAGCTGCAGTCTCTTGGAGCTTCATACCCAGCTCCCCTAGCCAAAGAAAGAAAGCTGTGACTCGCCAGAAATTTTCATTGCCGTTTTCTGGCCAAAAGAAAAAAAGAAAAAGAAAAAGAAAATAGATATACATATATATGTGAAAGTTCTCACATCATGCCTTAGCTCAGCGGCTGCTGCCTGCTGCATAGACACTGAAATGCAAGATGGGAAAAGCAGAAAGGCTGTTCAAGATGTGCCTTAGAGGAGAGAGTGTCTGCCAGGTTCACTGTGACAGCTTCCAAAAGCATGACCGTCACAGGCAGAAATGGCTGCTAGCGTGGAGAGCTGGGTCTCAGGTCAAAGGGGTCCTGTTCTCAAAAGGGACATGTGACCTCCTAAGAAAGGACAGTTGGTGTCCAGTTTTGCCCTGTGTGGTCTGGGTGGCTGCTTCTTTGTGTGATCCTCGTATAATCCAGATGGGCATTGGGATAGTGACTGATATGCTTGCTGGAGCCCTCGACCCCCATATCTGTCTGCTCCCCCACTTTGCTTTCCGGGCTGTAGCCACATTGGCCTTTATTCAATTCCTTAAGTGCACCAAACTCCTCTGCCCTGCCATGAACCTCTGCCCATTCTGTTCCCTCTGCCTGGGCCCTTCCCTCCTGAGTCACATCTCCTTTACCTAGCTACCCCCCACACTTTTCCTTTAGAGCCCAGCCTGGAGAGCTCTTCTCAGGGTTTACTTGAGGGACCCCCAGGCCAGGTCCCCTTGTTATGGGCTCTTGCGGCACCATGCTGTGCCCTTTCTAGCACTTTCTGCAGTTGTAACTGGACATGCATGTGTAGATTTCTTGAGGGGTGTCTGTCCCCTCCACTAATCTATAAACTCTGTGGAGGCAGGAACTGTATCAAAATTATGTCCTTAGGGTCTAGTCCATATGAAATATTCAATAAAAATGTGCTGAATGGACGAACGGCTGAATGAAGGACCATGGAGCTGTTTTCTGATGTTTAATCCCAAGACTCACAGTACAGTTTAAGTAGCCAGGCCACAGGGGGCACATGACCTGCATAAAGTCGCATAGGCAGTGTGGTGGGCACCGGTGAACACCCCCCCGTCAAGTCCAGATATCTTTCTGTTTTGTCATGCTGTGTCCCATCTGTGGCCCTTGCCTCTTCTTTCTGATACGGTGAGAGCCTGGTATCATTGTGGCCAAGACTACAAGTGGCAGCTTTCCATGGAGTGGTCAGCTCTGCCCCTAACCCTGGCTGTGGACATCCCTGTTCACCCAGCCTTCTAGTCTCCAAATGAGCTGCCCCTTACCAAGGGAGCCAGGGCTGGAAGAAGGTGAGAAGAGCAGAGCAAGCACTTTCCCATGCTGAGATAGACCAAGAGGATGGGCCCACTGGTTGGTTGGCAGGCCCGGGCAGCATCTCTGCAGAGAAGGCTGGGCTAGCCCATTCTCCCCATCCTAGATAACCAAGGGAGGGGAGGAGCCCATCCCAGCCCCACTGCTCCAGCCGCAGCCTGGCCAGGCCTCCCACGGATTTGCCTCCTCTGCCACATGGTCCTGCATGTTTGTGAAGAGTTCCGTGTCATCCATGGTTTCAAATACCATCCGAGTGCTTGCTGCTAGCTTCCCCATTTGTTTCTCTAGCTCAGATATCACCATCTGGGTGTTCCAGAAGCCATGTAGACTTGGCACGTTCAAACAGAGCTCCTTTCCTCCCCTCCCTAACTCACCACTGCCCTGCCCCCCCCTCAGCTTAGCAGTTGCCACCCCTGTTCTCCCAGGTACCCAGTCCAGGAAATTTGGGATTCATCATGGACGTCTCTTCCCTCCTTCTCACCCCCATCCCAGGCCCCATCCAACAATCTCCAGGCCCAGTCTGTTCTACATAGGTATTTCTTGAATCCCTCAACTTCCCTCTTGGTCCCTTTGAGCCTGTCCTCCACAGAGTAGTCAAAGCAAGAGTCTGGAAATGCAGTTTTACCCTGCCACTCCCCTGATCTAGATCTTCGATGGCTTTCCACTGACTTGAGAACAGAGCTCAGACTCTCTAATGGGACTTGCTTTGTGGTTTCTTCCTAATTCTCCAACCTCAATTGTCACTTCACCCCGGAACACCATGTTCGGCCTCCCCCTCCCCCCCCCCGCCCTGACTACGTTCTGTTCACCCACATACTCTCTCCAGCCTCCCTCTGGGCCTTTGTTCACCGTATTTCTCCATCTAGAAAGTTCTGCCCTTTCAAACTCCACTGTAGCCTTTATTTCTCAGTCTAGAAAGTGCTTCCTCTGGGAAGCCATCCACCACCTTGCCACCAAATGTGGGCAAGGGGGCCCTCCTCTGCTCCACAGCTCCTCTCCTCACTACTCATCAGGAGGCTGTGTCATCATCTTCTGTTCCCCTGTGTGTACCTCCCCCTCACTTGAGTGAGTGGAAGGCATGTGGGAGCAGGGTCTTGCCTGCTGTGGTCTCTGCTGTGTGCACACACACGCGTACACACACACACACACACACACGGTGAGTGAGTGAAGCCCAAGAGGACTGAGGCCCTCATCTTTCCAGCAGCTTCTTGCTCTAGCTTGATGAGTCCTTGGTTGCTTTCAGCTGGCTTTGTCCCCCGTGCCTCAGCACCTCCTCCTCCCTGCTGAATTCTTATCCGAGACTGCTCAGCTTGCCTCCTGCCCACAGCTTCTGATAAGGAAAGTGCTATCCTTTCTGTCTTTCTCTTACCAACTCTCTCTGGCCAGGTGGCCTAATTTAATGGTCCCCAAGCCATCCAAGCACTTGTGTATCCTTTCAAGATCACTCGTCTTCTTTCTTCTCTGCCTGAAATTCACCTTCTGGCTGTGACTTCCATAAATTTTGTACATTTAATTCCCTGATGCTGTTCAATTTTGCATCCCAGACTGAGCTAAGCCCCTGAAGTAATTTAAGTAACAGCTCAATTATCTCATCTCTCCTTTAATCTTTCCATTTCTATCAGCGCCTAGGAGGCAGTGAAAAATGAGATGTGCAAAGTGTTTTCTGCCCAAACCTGCTTCTCCCTTGCAGTTCTTATCTTTCTGTGTCATCAGCATCCACCCCTTTGCCTGAGATCCAAAGCTTAGAATCACTATCCATTCCTCCCTTCTCCTCCTCCTTCCTTTCTATTTCTAGGAGATCTTCAAGACTATCTACTCTTCTGTTGAGGTATCTCTCAAGTCCAGCCTTCTCTGGCCACAGTGGCACCCACCCAGGCCCTCATCATCTCTCCTCCTGGACTAAACAATCCTTACTGCTTCTCCCTCCAGCCCCATGCCCATGCCTACACCCATCCACCCTCCCATCCACTCATCCATCTATCATGGTCCACTCACCATCCACCATCTATCCATCCATCCATCCATCCATCCTGCAATCTGCCGTCAGTGATCTAAGCACACATTGATTAGATCATAACTCTGCTTAAGTAACTTCCATGACTCCTCATTGCCTATAGGAGGCATTCTTAACCCTGGTTGCACATTAGAATCTTATAGACAATGTTTTAGAGAATACCAATACTAAGGCCCTATGCCTAGAGATTTAGATTGAATTGGTCTTGGATGGGGCCTGGGTCTTGTTTTCTTAGCTCCTCAGGTGTGTCTAGTGTGCAATCCAGGTAGAGAACCATGTGACTTAGAGAATAAATTCCAAGTTCTTTAGCCTGGCGTTCATTGCCCCCTATAATCAAGTCCTTAATCTTAATCTGTCTCTCCAGCCTTAGTCTTTCCAGTCTTCCCCTAACATATTTGAAGGTCTAGCTCTACTGAGCTATTATCTGTATTTTATCCCTGGTATTCTCAGTCTATAATTCTCTGTCTCCCCACCCCTCTGTTTGGAAAACTCCTACCTGTTCTTCAAGACCCAGCACAAATGTATACTTTTCTCCGGGGTCTCTGCTCCATAGTATCCACTATGAGTCAGGCACATTTATGGGTGCTGGATGTGGTGCTCAGAACAGAACAGTCCCTCCTGTGAGAGAGCTTACAGGAGAGGTGAAGAAGAGTGGGGATGGAAACTCCTTAAGGCAAATATTCTCAACCCGGAATGTGTTAGAACATCCAGAGGGCTGGTTAGAACATGGATGCTGGGCCTATCCCTAGGGTTTCTTATTAAATGGCCTGCGGTGGCCCTGAGAATTTGCATCTCCAACAGGTTCTCAACTGATGCCAATGTTACTGGTCCGGGTACACAGTTTGAGGACCCACACCTTGAAGTGTGGTCACAGGCATGCTCTCTGCAGAGGTCTCGTTGAACGTGAGACTGAGACGGAAAAAAGGAGGCAATCAGGAGAAGGGCTGGGGCTCGTGGATTCCAGATAGAGGGAACAGCATGTCTGAGGGCCCCAGGCGGGAGGGAACCTGGCACAAACCTGTGTGCCCGGGATGTGGAGAGCCCAGGAGGACAGCGGTGCTTCTCCTGCTTCTCAAGCACTGAGATCATGACTGACACCCTGCCTGTGTATCTATTACAGGCACATTATCACCTCCACTGGAACCCTTTCTTCTGCCTCTGAGGCACACCTGAGTCACCGTCACCTCCAGCCCACCTGAGACCTTTCAGAGGAAATGCTAAGGGATTTGGGCAGGGTGGTTGAGTTTTAGTCTTCTGGCTTTTTCTCTGGGCTATAAGCAAGGAGCAGTTTGTTCATTTTTTCTATGGCAGCCTGTCCCTTCCCTTTTCTTGAGGCATTTTTTCACCATGACCATCCTCTAAACCAAATTCCTTTCTCCCCAGTTCCTGCTACCTAAATAGATTTTTAGCTCATTTGTTGACAGCAGGAAAATTCCTGTAAGTCAAGAGGCCCCTCCTCACCTGTCCTTCCCAAGCTCAGAGGTTGGGGTGGGGTGTCGTGCATGGGGGCGCTATGGGTGCCCAGAGGCTGTCAGGGCTGCACCCCCCAGCGCATCCCCTTGGCTGTGGGAAGATGATGTGGTCATAGCGAGAGTCAGCAGAATTCCCTACCTCAAAATCGCTATTAAAAAAAAAACAACAAAAACAAAACAAAAAAAAAAAAACGCTGCTATTGGGTAGCTGAGCGTGTCCATGGTCAGCCCTCGGAGGTGGCCCACCTTGAGGGCATGAGAGGGACAATGCAGGTCTGGGGGGCACTTTGGAGATCACCACCCTCAGGAGGTCCTCTCCTCTATATCCTGCATATCAACCATCTCCTTCCCACCCTGGGAAGTGGAGTGAGGGAAGAATCAGGTTTAGGGGGCAAGAACACAACACACCACTGCATGTGGCCACGTGAGGGTATGGGTTTGATTTTGGTTTCTAATTACCATTCCCTCTTTCTTCCTGGAGAATGGGATGTATATATTCTTTACTGTGGATAACAGAGGGGCCTTTGGGAAAGATAGACAAGAGAGGGATAACACCCCAATTCATTTTTCAGAAACATCCATTTCTCAAGCCTTGGAAAGTATGGTAGGCAGATTTGTGGTTCTCAGACTTTGGTGTGAATCAAAATCCCTTAGAGGGCATATTAGAACCCAGACTGCCACCTCTAAGAGTTTTTGATTCAGCAGGTCTAGAGTGGAGCTCGAGAATCTGCATTTTTCTTTTCTTTTTTTTTTTTTTTTAAATTTTATTTATTTGACAGAAACATAGCTAGAGAGGGAACAGAAGCAGGGGGAGGGAGAGAGGGAGAAGTAGGATTCCCGCTGAGCAGAGAGCCCAATGCGGGGCTTGATCCATGGACTCCGAGATCATGACCTGAGCCGAAGGCAGATGCTCAATGACTGAGCCACCCAGGCGCCCCGAGAATCTGTTTTCTAACAAGATTCCCAGCGATGTTGCTGCTGGTTTGAGGACCATGCTTTGAAAACCCCTGTTTTAGCATAATATGCATCTCAGAGGATGCTAGGAATCTCTCAGTTGTTACAGCAGAAAGGTTTATCTTATATCCCACTTTGGAATATGGGTTAACATCCTCTAAATACAGAACCCGAAACCCTCCAAGCTCCTAGTTCAATTGAGAGAAAAAGACTTGTGTTTCCAAGAGGCCAAGAGACAGAAGCTGGCCCTGGGAGAGGACAAAGAGGTTCAGGAAGGCAGGGAAGGGAAAAGGAGGAGTCCACTTTTTGTTTTTCTACTGTATAATTTTAGAACTAATACAAGTATTTCAAACACAATTGGTTGAGTATTTCTTAGCCCCAGGGAAGTCAGCTTCTGTCCAAAAGGGAGCGACACACATAGCAAATGCCATATGTGGTGGGAGAGGAGAATAGGATAGAGCCAAAAGACCTGGATTGGGCCCAACACTGCTCTGGGATCTTGGGGGGATTGCTTCACTAGCTGTAAATGTGTTCTTATGAAACTGGGCTTGAAAGGGTCATGAGGGTCAAAAGAACTACGGTGGATGACAGTGCAGCACATGTGTGGATGACAGTTCCCGTGTAGCCAACCTCAGCTGCCTTGGTTTCCACAGGAAGGACCAGTACCTCCTTTCACCCGTGAACTGTTGGTATCTGGTCCTGCACCAGACCAGGCGGGAGAGTCGGGATCATGCCACCCTCAATGACATCTTCATGAACAATGTCATCGTCCGCCTCTCACAGATCAGCGAGGATGTCATCAGACTCTTCAAAAAGGTGGGCAAGAGGGCCACTCCACCGGCTCAGATATCTCTGCCCCAGGCTGACCAAGACAAAATTGCCAGCCAGGGTGAGATACGGTTTGGGGCATAGGACCAGGAGGGCGGGTGTGTTGAAGGGTTCAAGGGCCAAGGGCTGGATGTGGTGTCCCAGACGCCGAGTCTGAATCCTCAGCCACTTCAGCCACCATCTGCATGGTTGGCAAATCCCACATGTTCGTTGTAGGAAATTTGGAAAGATGGACATGAGCACACACACAAAAATTAAAATTACAGAGAATGTTATCACTGCAATAATCACTTTGGTGGCATAGGGATTTCTTTATACAAACACAGGCAAATACATTTTCTGTAAGTTCTCATATGTATACATTTTCCAGAATGCATTTCCCGAATGAGATGAGACTGCATATATGATTTTACTCTCTGCTTAGGTCACCTGATAAATTATTTAACAATACATTACAAAATTTATTTCTATGCCATTTTTAATGATTCCATAGTATTTCATGATACAGCTTACCCTAATTTATTTAATCTGTTTTTTATTGTTAAACACTCAGGTTATTTCTATTCTTTTGCTCTTCTAAATAACACTGTGGTGAGCTCCTTTGTATGTTTTTGCTTTTGTCACATTCACTGCTATTATCTTATTGTTGGTTTCTGCGACAGGACTTTTTGGGTCAAAAGTTTGCTCATTTTTAAGGCTTTTAAGGAAGTACTCAGTTGCTTTCAGAAGGTTTTACCCATATAAGTGCCCAGAGGTCAAGTGTTCAGGGAGCAGTCACTTGTATGTGCCCCAAGGTGTCTGTCTCAAGCTCCTTGTACAGAGCCTGGCAAACAGTAGATGCTGTGGAAATGTTTGTAGAACTGGACCCATCTCTACGGACTTCAGTTTCCTCCTCTGTAAAATGGGCTAGTCCTCTAGCCTCTGTGAGCCTTCTCTTCTGCGTTGATCAAAAGGAGTTAAGACCAGCTACTTCCCAGGGACAGTTTGAGGGTTAAAGGAAATGGCACTGGTGTGAAGGAGGGGGAGGTATTACTGAGGGAGTGCTCAGGGGCTCTGCGTCCAGAGTTCTTAAATTTCTGGATTCATGATCCCGGTGCCATTGTTTATCAGCTGTGTATCTTTGGGCATTGTTATTTTAACTCTGTGCCTCGGTTTCTTCATTTGTGAGATGAGGATAAAAAACCCACAGGGTGGTGGGGAGGACTAAGAAGGTGTTAACCCCAATAAGGAAGGCACAGAGAATGAGTGTTCAGGAAAGCTGACTACCATTGTTCCAACCAGTCTGTAAGAGTGTTATTACTAAAATTATCGAGCTCATCGGTTCTTGCCAGGCACCAGTTTTAGGGATTAGGTGACCTGGGATTGCTAGAAGCATGGGAAGAAGACAAGCTGATTTGAAATGTTATAATCTGTCTGTGGTCTGTATTTGGAGGACAATTTCTACAGTGGAATTGTAATCGTGGGCTCATTCCCTCCCGCTGCACAATATGCGCTGGTCCCCTCCTGGGGCCGTGTTTATGAACCGTCGTCCACGTTGAATATTTGTGTAAGCAGACATAATTAGGAAGGCAAATACAGGACAATGAAGCAAAAACCCACGGCGCTTTGCAAAACCAGGCCGAGGTGATTCCGATCACTTACTCTGGTCCTGAGCCCCTGCCTGCTGCCGGTGTCACATCTTTTTCCTGGGTGGGAATGACTCGCAGAGAAAGGGTCATCAGGGCCGTTAGGAAATGAAGGGTCTTTTTCCTGACTGAGCCCTGGGACAAGCGAGATAAATCTTTTCAGTTCTCATTTAGGCTGACAGCAGCGTCACTGGTGATGGAGGTTAACAGGGTAGAAAATAATGAAAAAAGGTCGACAGCTGAGCTTCTGGCTGCCTCGTTACCAGGCCAGGGCTGGTGGAACAAAGGAAGCGACCTAGCCCCTGTGGGCTGGGAGAGAGCTGGGGACGACACTGGCTGGCTGATTTAACACAGAGCTGTCCCTTTGTGTCACATCAGTGATGGATAATCTCGGCACGGAGGCTGCCCTCCTTCTATACTAAGAGATCCCACAGACCTCAGAACAATGGAGAGGCCGCCCCTGGTCAGACTGGGTCAGATTGTTAGTCACCCCATTCTATAGTTGAGGAGGTCCAGCCCACAAACCTGCAAGAGAACATGGACTTGTCCACTTTTGGCCTGTGGTCACCACCAGCAGGAGGCAGTGTGGCTGGGCTTTGGGGTTTGTCCCAGAACTGCCCCTCACTGACTTGGGAATCCAGGTCTCTGAGCCGCCAAGTGTTCGCATCTGGGAGATGGAGGCGGTGACATTGCCCACTTCAGGGGGCTGCTTGGAAGGATGTCCAGCACAGGTCTAGCATCCAGCAGGCTCAATCTTGATCCTGAAGAATGAGACTCCCTCACCATTCCTGAGCGAGGTCCTAGCACTTGGGTAGGTGTTCCTTCACCACCCCACCAAGTTATGCTCTGCAGGAGGTGGGAGTAACTTCCAGGCCAGGTGTCCTTCCTGGGCTTAGGTCTGGGACAGCAGCTCTGCCTGCCAGCTTCTCCTTGACTCAGGATGCTCTTTAACTTCATGATTCTCCAGTTCCCTTTTCACAGCGCAGTCTTTTCTGACGACTAGAGGCAGTACTTCAAATTCCACAAGCCATCCCAGGATCCCTGTGGGCAGGTGGGCAAATGCATGTGGGGTGACCCCTGCTTTAAGTATCAAATAAAGATCTGTCATAGGAAAAGGAGCTGAGACCGTAGGCCATCCTCGTGGCCAGGGCTGTTATGGTGGCCAATAGCAGAAACCTGGCTCAGCTGGCTTGAAGGAAGAAGGGGACTTAACCTCCAGAACCAAGTCTGGCTTCAGGTGTGGGGGTGTCAGGTGTCTCTGAAGAGACACAAAAGAACCCCATCTCTCTGCAACTCTGTTCTGATTTTCTCTGTTTTCTAATGTTTTTTCGGTGTGGGGTGAAGGTCTTTCTTGTAGTCTCTCTCCGTGAGACAACCACATGGCCCCCTGCAGCTTTGGGCTCACATACTGCACCTTCAAGTCCCATGGAAAGTAAGAGAGCCCTTCTCCCAGAATGGAGTCTTCTGGGCTCTGACTGCCCAGCATGGGTCACGCTGGCACTCTGGAAGCTGCCCCGGCGGCCAGTGAGATGCAGTGCTCAGGCTGACCGGGCCTGCAAACATCTCCGCTCCTGATCCCGGCTGTGTGTTCAGCTCCGCCCAACTTATGGAGGCCTCTTACAAGAAGGGAGAGGGGCCCTAGGGCGGCTCAGTTAAGCATCTGACTCCTGATTTTGGCTCACGTCATGATCGCAGGGTCTTGAGATCAAGCCCTGCATTGGGCTCTGCTTAAGATTCTCCCTCTCCCCCTCCCCCTCTCTGCACACCCCCCCCCACGCTTGCTCTTGCTCTCACTCTGTCTCCCTCTCTTAAAAAAAAGAAGGAAGAACTAAAACGATACATGTCCGCTAGGCCTCTGTTCCAGGCCCTTTATCATCCTTTGCAGTTGTTCTCCCGCTGCTAGATGTCCCTCATAAAGGGTCTCACTACCTCTCAGGATGGCTCGTTCCACTTGGGATCAACCACGATCAATAGAAAATTCTCCCCAGTGTTGAGGTGAAATCCCAGTGTTGGCAGTCATGGTCCTGGCCACATCCTAAGCACCACACAGATCAATTCACATAGAAACTTGTGTGTTGCTCGAGACAGAAATCATGACCCCCCAGCCAGGTCTTCCCCACCTCTGGGTAAATATTCCAGGTCCCTTCAGTTTTCTCCTGTGATTTGGCTTCGTGTTTTCTCCCCACCGAGGTCATGCCCCGGGCTTCCCCAGCCTGCACAAGTTAACATTCAGAATACTCCAGGAATGTTTGACCAGCAAAGAGTAGAGCAGGGCTCTCTAGATATATTATTTCTAATAATGAAACCTATGCAGGCATTTGCCTTTTTGATCTTAGTCTCATCACATGGTTGGCTCCCTCTAAACTCCCTGCTTGACTCCCCAGGTATTTTCATGCCAACTGTTTTTTAATCTATCTTATGAATTGTGCACTTGTGTTTCAAGTCTTTTAAAGCTTCGTTTTATGCGATTCTGGTCAAATGGGATCAGTGCTTTTATTTCAGTGATTTTTCAAGCAGCAATAAGGTAACTCTTCCAAGAGGTCCTATTCCTCCTCTGTGGAGAAAGCCTGCTTTATAGCTTCTCCATGTCTCCCTCTGTATTACCTTCTGCTGTGTATGAATTCTTTAACCCTATGTTTGAGTCTTCTTTACTTTCTTAGTGGAGAGGTGGAAAGTGGGTCAGAGGGTTGAAGATGAGTTCACAGTGGGGATGACCTTTGAGTTGGGCGTTGAAGGATAAATAGGAGTCTGCCAAGTGGGGAAAGGAGTTCAGTATTCGGAGAAAGTCAAGAGCAAAGGGGTAGAGTGTATCAAGATGGAGGCCCAAGGCAACTCAGAAGGGAGACAACATGGCAGGCTTCCACTGATTTTGTGTTTTGTTTTTTAATATTTTATTTATTTATTTGACAGAAACACAGCAAGAGAGGGAACATGATGTGGGGCTCGATCCCAGATCTCCGGGATCATGACCTGAGCCAAAGGCAGCCGCTGAACCCACTGAGCCACCCAGGCGCCCCTGATTTTGGTTCTTCTTTTTTTTTTTAAAAAAGATTTTATTTATTTATTTGACAGAGAGAAACACAGCAAGAGAGGGAACACAAGCACTGGGAGTGAGAGACGGAGAAGCAGGCTTCCCACTGAGCAGGAAGCCCGATGCGGGGCTCGATCCCGGATCTCCGGGACCATGACCTAAGCCGAAGGCAGTTGCTTAACCAACTGAGCCACCCAGGCGCCCCCCTGATTTTGGTTCTTAAGGACAATATGTGTGGCCCTCACAATGTTAAGAAAAAGTAAACCAATACATAAAAACTGTGGGATTTCACATAAAAATTAGCACTTTGTGTTTCTCTTCAAAAATAAGCTCTGAGGGGCATCTGGGTGGCTCATTTTGTTAAATGCCTGACTTTTGATTTCGACTGAGGTCACGACGATCTCAGGATCATGAGATCGAGCCCCACGCTGGAGATTCTCTCTCTTGCTCTCCCTCTGCCCTTTGCCCCCTGAGTGCACTCTCTCTAAAATAATAAATAAATCTTAAAAAAAAAAAGACACTTTGACAATATCAGATCCACAGGGGCCCATACGTGTAGTAGTTGGCTGGTAGCCCCTTTGGGCAGGGCGCCGTGCCCCCACCGCCCAGCGTCCCTGCTGTTGTCTAGGGTAGCACTCTGGCTTGGCCCCTTTATTTTGCCTCCCTGGCCCTCTCGGCATTTGAATTCGTGGCCTCATTTTTAAGCGTGATCCACCAGTGGTTCACAAATTCAAGCATCAGAAACACCCCCTGGTGGTCTTGTGAAACAGATGGCCAGGCCCCGCCGCCACAGCGTCTGATTCAGGAGAGTGGAGAAGGGCCCCAGAGTCTGGCTTTCTCACAAGCTCCCTGGTGATGCTGCTGTTGCGGTCTGGGGACCTCATATGGAGAATGACTTACCTCCTTGTTTTACAGGTGAGGAAACTGAGGCCTACCTCTGGTAAGCAGAGTCTGGCCCCGAACACAGGATTTCCACTCCAGCTCCTGTCCTGAATCCACTGACCCCTGCAGAGCCCTAGTGGGGAGGGTCCGTCTGCATCCTGCCTGCTCTCCCTTCCTGCCCCTACGGTGTCTGAGACGGGTATGGAAGCCCATTCATTCCATTTTCAGTCTCAGCCTCCTTAACAATAGCCATCCGTTATTCTATGCTCTGATGCCTGCAGAATTTAATTACTTGCCTGGCCGTGAAGTGAATTTGATTGTTGGGAACTGCGGTGTTCTGGAGGAAGCACTAATGAGGAGAGACTCTTAGCAGAGACAAGAAGGCATCTGGGGGGCTTCTGTTTGAAAGCAGCCATTCACTGTGTGGCAATAGGTCTTGGTCTTCAGTGAGCTTTTTCGTTCCCGCCTCGAAGATGTCCGTCGCATTTCATAAATAAATCAGGGCTTTTGTGTCCATAATTGCCTTGCTTTGTAACCAAGATCAAAAGCACCAATGGCCTTGGATTCAAAGCCAAGTTTATTTTTTATTTCTTGGTTGTAGGAGAGAGTGAGGGTTTGCATGCTGGCGGGCCGGCTAGGAGGCCTGCGTGGAAAGAGAGAGAGCAAAATGGGAAACTGCCAAGAGAATGAGAAACCTTCAGCCATTCTTTACTGGCTACTAGGGAGATGAGGTCGTGAACACTCACTCACTCTGTTAGTAGAGCCTGCTGAGCTGGTCACCATCAGGCATTCTCGACTCATTCCAAAACATGTATCAGTGCTGTCATGACAGTAAGTAGGTAAACAGTAATTAAAGAAAGCAAACAGTGAGTGCTTATTCTTTGCTGGACTCTGGGCGAAGCATTCCATAGATATTCAGTTCTGAAAGCCTAAGTGCAAGATGCTCTCATCATCCCATTTTACAGATGAGGGAACTGATACAGGGGTGAGCTGGTATTTGAGTCCAGATGTAGCTGACTGGATCCCATGCTTGATGCTAGACAGTTGCTAAAGGATACAGAGAGATGAGTCAGACACAGTGCCCTCTCGGGGAGATGACACTAGAATAGAAGCAAAGACACAGGTGTGTAACTGTGATTCGAATACAGCAGAGAGGGACGTGGGTTCGGAGGGAGGAGGACTTCTAATCTGGGCTGGCAGTTGGGACTCTGGGCAAGTTGAATGTTGTAGATGCAGAATTTGAGGTGAGTCTTGAAGGATTAGGATTTATTCCAGTGTGGGTTCCCCAGGAAGCCTTTGAGAGTGATGATAATGCAGGAGTATATTAGCGAGTACTTCTGGAGGTCCTCACCTGCAGCCGAAAGAAAGGAAAGCAGGAGTCAGTGAATGGAGAAGTTGGGGTACCGTGCAGTCACAACTTAAGTCTCAGTGGATTCCTTGGGAGAGCTCCAAAGCTAGGGGGCCCTTCTGAGTTTTCCTGAGTAGGGGAGAGGAGGCTGGACCTTCATACTTTGTGCTCCCAAAAGAGGGCATGGTCGGGAGCAGATACCTTTTTAGCTAAGGCAGTTCCAAAGAGGGCCAAGAGCTGGGGGGTCTGTCAACTCCTCACAGCTGGGGAACTAATACTCTGCTCCTGAAAGGGACCTGGGTGGTTGTCGCTGTGTCCACACAGATATGCAGGGGCTTGAGAAAAGTCAGACACAGGAATCCACACCAACACAAAGGCTGGTGGTCCTGCAGCATGAACAGGTGCGTTGGTATTGCTGTTCGGTGCTGTGATTAGGGCTGCAGACAGATTCTATGGCTCAGTCCCCGTTCTGCCACTTTCTGCCCTTGTGGGCTCAGCCTAAACTCTCGATTTTCTGAGTTTTGTCACTTTCAAGATGAAGCTAATCTTGAGGTTGGGGTTGTTGTAAGGATTGAAAAAAGATGATATAAAACCACTACCTAGTACACAGTAAGCAATCAATAAATATTAACTATTATTAAGAAGGTTATTGGGATTTTGAGAGAGAACATAGTGAGTTTGGAGATGGAATGAAGGAGTATTTTATTCAGGGCACACAGGTTAAACAAAGGTCAGAAATAAGAAAATATGCTCAGGAAGCCACTCACTGATTAGTTCTAAATGATGGTGGCCTTGTCTCTTCTTTTATAGCCTCATTTCTTTTACTTGCCTTATTATATTGGTTAGGACCTCCATCTAGGGATGGGAAAGAAGTGGTATTCTTGACTTTTACTTTTTTATTCTAAATATTTATTTATTTATTTATTTTAGAGAGAGAAAACATACGGGCAAGTGCAGGAAGGGGCAAAAGGAGAGAGAATCCCGAAGCAGACTCCCCAGTGTGTGCTGAGCCTGATGTGGGGCTCAATCCCAAGGCCCTGAGATCATGACCTGAGCCTAAATCAAGTGTAAGCCACTTACCCTACTGAGCCACCCGGGCGCCCTGGTATTCTTGACTTTTAAAAGGCATGCCTCTAACTCTTCATTATTTAGGACAAAAACTCTTAGCAAATAGGAATAAATAGGAACATCCTTAGGCTGTTAAGGATATTTACCAAAAGCCAGCAGCAAATATCATACTTCCCGCTGTAAGGAATTCAGTAAAATGGCTGGTTACAGAAATTAATAATGTTCCTGTGTGTCAGCTATGTCCAGTTAGAAAATGTAATTTAAAAAGTGCATATATCAGAAAATAAGAATGACTGAAAATTAATGCCATTAATGCTACAAATTAGCTACATCCTAGAAGTTTTGATGAGTGATGCTTTCATTGTCATGTGGATATAAATATTTCATAATTTCCATGGCAACTTCTTTTTAGTCTCATGCATTATTCAGAATTATGTTATTTCAGTCCCAAAGGGTTTTTTTTTTTAAGGTTTGCTCTTGCTTTTACTTTCTAAATTTATCTCAGTATGCTAAGAAAATAAGATCTGTAGGTTATATTTTTATTTTTTTTGTTGAAACATTTTCCTTATCAGATATCGAGACTTCCTCTAAAGTGATAGTCAGGAAAATAGCAGGTACTAGAGCACTAGGTCAGCTGACTAGTGAGAGAACAGAACCTTTTGCAAATGGGAGCATGACAGATGACAGTGGTGCATTATGGATTGGTCAGGGGAGGGGAGTGTAGACTATTTAGAAATAGAGTGGATTCCATTGGTTGTCATTTTGCGGGTTATTTTTAGGAAATGATTTTACACATACACACATGTATATTTTTTAATATAGAAAAATAAGACTTCCACCTTAGTCCACAGAAATATATTCTAGATATATTAAAGCACTAGAGGTAAAAAGCAGAACTTTGAAACTATGGAAGAAAATATGGGAGGTTATATTTAAAACCTTGGTGATAGGAAAAGAAACATAAAAAGGAATGTTTCTTCTGCCTAAAGGGAACATAAAAAAGCACAAGCTATAAAGAAAAATACTGATAAATGTCATTATAGAAAAATAAAAAAAATCTTCCTACAACAACAAATAAGTAAAGAGAAAACAGAACGAGATGCAGTTTGACTCCCATTAGATTGGTTGGATGGTCCTAAGTGCCGACAAGAGGGGAGCAAGAGGGGCTCTCATAACCTCCTAGTAAACATGCAGATTGGTCCAGCCCTTTGGAAAACAGCTGGGCGGTATCTAGCAACAGTGAAGGAAGAGGTGTACTCCCTTGGACCCAGCAATTCCACTTTTAAGTATAATCTATAAAAATATTCTAGCATATCACACACACACACACACACACACGCACGCGCGCGCGACACACACACACACCCTGTACAAGGATGTTTGCTACAATAGTGTTTATAGTAAAAAAACAAAGAAAAATCACCCAAATGTCCATCACGAAGGAGATGGCTAAGCTATAGTAAGTCAGACAATAGGCTAGCTTCCAATCCTGAAGATGAAGGTATCAGATCTGTATGTAGCTATGTGGATAAAACTGGAAAATACAGTGTTGGGTGAAAAAACCAGGGTGAGCTATGATGTTTTTAAACAAGTTAAAACGGAAAGTAATAGTTCATATTGTTTATACTGTGAGATGGTGTGACCCAATGCAAAGGTGGGCTGTGTAAGAAGACATACCAGCTGAAGAGTAGCAGTTGAGGAATAAGGGAGGAAGAGAGTGGACAAAGAACTCTCCAGCTGTATCTGAAGATTGTAATGTTTTGCTTTCTAAGAGTAGTTTTGAAACCAAAATGCAAAAATCCAATTTGGATGGCAACTTCATGAGCATTTGTTATTGTTCTCTCTACTCTTCTGTATGTTTAAAACATTGGAGAACTGAAATTAAGGGGGTGCAAAAAGAAAGGCCAGTTGGAGACAGATGAAGGAAGCCTTTGGATGTCAGAATGAGAAGTTGGGCTTTATTTTCTAGACTTTGCAGGGCCACTGACGGTTCTTGCATAGGGGATGACATAATCAGAGCCAAATTTAAGAATGATTGATTTGGTGTATCTGATGGCTTTGAAAGAGAGATGCTGGACTCAGGGAGAGAACTTACCTGTTATTACACATACACACTGATACACAGATTGGTGGTGAAGGGGAGTAAGAACCTGGATCGGGGAAGGTGATATAAGCATAGAAAGGAAGGAAGGGATGGATGGGCAAGTAGAGAGGTGGATGGGGAAGCTCATGGGTAGATGAGTAAATGGATAGGTAGATGAGGCCTTGGGAGGATGAGTAGATTGGTGGATGGGTGAGTGGGTGCAAAGGTGATGGATAGATGGGTACAGAAATTTCTTTTTCAAAGATTTTATTTATTTGTTTATTTGAGAGAGGGAGAGAGAGTGCAAGCGGGGGTGGCAAGCAGACTCTGCCTCAAGTAAGGAGCCTAGCATGGGGCTCAATCCCATGACCCTGAGATCATGATCTGAGCTGAAATCAAGAATCAGATGCTTAACCGACCGAGCCACCCCGGGGCCCCGGGTGCATTCCTCTCTGAAGTGCCAACAATCTTCATGATATCTTGTTTACAGACAGTGCAAATGAAATAGAAGATCAGATGACAAAGTGACAAGGAGGTGAAAGTCATGTCTTGGGTCAGTGATGCAGCAGTAATAAGTGATAACTCATGTTTTGAATCCAACAAATAAGCCTGACCACCTATTTGTATTCACCTTGAAGATCATGTAGAGAGGGGGAAAAACAGCTCAAAACTCATTGGTTTCAGGTTTTCACAGGTACTGGTTTTTCAGGAAGATAGCTTTGTCATGCTCCACAGGACACAGACTCCCCTTCTCTCACTCTAAATTTTTCTCTCTTTATCTATAAGAGATTCATGGCAAAAAAAAAAAAAATGTAGGCTAACATCAGGGACATAGTCCAGAAAGACTACTCCTGAATATGTTCTGCTCCCACAGAGACTCAGGCCAGCCATCCACCCCATCTCCTTCTGCCTTGACCTGGAGGCCAGGGGGAGGGCGGGGACTTGGCCACAGATAACAAAGATTCTGTAAAATGGCACTCGGCACTGTGTGGTATCCGATATTTACGATGATCCAAACCAGAGCCTTGTAAATGTCAGTATGCTTTTTATATTAAAGGCAGAGGAGTATCCATGTTTTATAGTCATTATGGAATGTTTGGGGGAAAAAAAAATCTAAAGGTGCAGAGAATGCTAACCTTCCCAGTGGAGGCAGCAGCATGGAGTGGTTGAGGAAATCACATCTACCATCTCTGTGGTGTTGGGAAAATGCTTCACCCTCCCTGAGCTCCTGTGTCCTAATCCTTAAAGGGGGGGAGGTGGTTTGATGATGGTGCCTCCTGTAGAGGGCTGATACTAGACTGAAGTGAGGTGTCCTCTGTAAAGCAGCTGTCATTGGACCCGGCACATGCTGCCAGATCAATGAACAATAGCTATCATTATTGTCATTATCTATACTGATAAGTATTTGTAGTAAAAGTCCAAAGCAGTATTATTAACAATGATAAAAAGTATTATTCACAATAATACTTAGTATTACCAGTAGAGATCCAGAAACTCCTAGCCTGGGAGGTCACTTGTTCGTAGCCATTCCAAGGTATGCTTGGACTTCCTCAGGCCTGTTATTGTAAGCATTTCTTAAAATGGAAGCCCTTTGCAAACAGTGTCCCAGAAAGATGCTGGGAGGACAGTGATTGCTGGGCTGCTGGGTATGCATCGGGGGGCCCACCACCGCCCAGAACCTCTGATGGGTGGTCCCCGGGCCTTCCTGCTCCCTGCAGTCTCACCCCAGCCCTGGCAACAGGGGGAAGAGTTCAGGGCTCCAGCGTGCATTCCAAGCTCCTGTGTAGATGACAGCTTCTGGAACTGCAGCACCAGGAGACATAGACTAGTGTAGGAAGGGGAGGAGAAGCAGGGAGGTGTCCAGGGGCAGGGAAGGGAGGACGATGGAGGAGCAGGGAAGAGTAGCAAGGGTTCAGATGGAAGGGGGAGCAGAGACTAGGCTACGGATGATGTTTGGGGACAAGGGGCTGGGACATGGCCTAGCTCCCGCAGCCCAGTTATTGGGAAGCAAGGACACAGCTGGGAGAAACAGCCAGCTAGTTGTCCAAACTGCTGTTTCCAGGGCTAAGCTGACCTTATGGGACAAACTAGAAAAGCCCATCCCTCTGAGACACGCCTTTTCAGCGTTTGCTTGGGAAATAAGATCACAATTTCTCTGGGACATGGCCAGTGGTACATATATCATATTGAAATAGGGAACATCTGTGGGTCTCAAGTTTTGTTATTTGCTTAGGAAACAAGCAGGAGGGTGTAAACACAGTGGGATTTGAAACTAAAGGAGAGAAAAAAAAATTTTGTTTTATGTAGTTTTGTTTATTTGTTTCCTGTTGTTGGCTTGGAACCCCGGAAGTAGGAAAGCCATGAACTGTCCCCAAAGGTCCCCCAACATGAGAACATCTAGTTGAGCAAAGAGAGATAAACTTGCTGGAGCAGCCCTGCCCAAGTAGAAGAGAGGCCTCATGGATAACTGAGAGTTGAGGAAGCCTCCATCCCACTCCCGGCTTTAACATTTTCTCAAAGATTGTTTTGAATGGTCTCTGTTAGAGAAGTGGAGGGAGTCTTGTCATTAAAACCCAACATTTTAGGATGGTATTTTTTTCCTAGACTTTAGCACTAGAAATGACCCACCTGTTTGTTTGCTTTTTAAAACTAGAACTTGGGATGCCTGGGTGGCTCAGTTGGGTAAGTGGCTGCCTTCAGCTCAGGTCATGATCCCAGGGTCCTCGGATAGAGTCCCATGTCAGGCTCCCAGCTCCATGGGGAGCCTGCTTCTCCCTCTCCCTGTCACTTCCCCAGCTTGTGCTCTCTCCCTCTCCCTCTCTCTCTGACAAATAAATAAATAAAATGTTAAGAAAATAAATAAAAATAGGACACCTGAGTGGCTCAGTTGTTAAGCATCTGTCTTAGGCTCAGGTCATGACCCTGGAGTCCTGGGATCGGGCCCCACATCAGGCTCCCTGCTCAGTGAGAAGCCTGCTTCTCCCTCTCTCACTCCCCCTGCTTATGTTCTCTCTCTTGCTGTGGTTCTCTCTGTCAAATAAATAGATCAAATCTTTTTTTAAAAAAAGAAAATAAATAAAAATAGAACTTCTCAAATATATCTCATGAACTCCCAGGACCTATAAACCTTGAGTAGCCCTACAGAGCAAATACATTGATTTCACTCAGAAACTGTTGTATCAAAAAATTTTTTTGCCAGGTGATCCCATGTTGACATGAATGTGTGATTTTTTTTTTTTTTGGAAAAAAAATAAGAGAGATTAAGAAAAGCCCATCTTACTCCTTTCTGGCTTCCTGTTGCTCCTGCATATTATGCCTAAGCAGGCATTTCTGGGGCTCCTTTATGTGCAGGTCTTGGTGTTCAGAACCACGGGAAGCCGGCCTAGCCTTGAACAAGCTCATACGCTGATTGGTTGGAATTTGGCCTTTTGCAGGAAGGCTTGTACTTGATGGAGGGTTTTCAGGAGGCTCTCTTCCTCTGCGGGCATTCTGGTATATTCAGACTGACACAAGCCCAGATCATATCAGTATTCTTTCACATCAGCAGAAATGGCAATTTATTCCCTCTGAACTGAAAGTCCACAGATGAAGTCTTGGTTAGGCTTCACCAGATCCAGGACGCAGATCTTGTCAGGGCCTCAAATCACCTTGTGGTGTGAAGATGGCTGCCGGCAGCCCAAGACTCCTGACATCCTAGCACAGCAATCCCAGAGGAGTGAGGATCTGAGAGTGTGGTTGTTAGAAAGCCCCTGGGGAACATACTCATTGGCTCAGCCTGGAATACATTTCTGTCTCTGAGCCAGTCACTACACAAGGTGCTGGAGCACTGTGGTCAAACTGGGTCCCATGACTGATGGACCATCCTGTATGACGAGGTAAGCAGGGGTCCATCTCACCATGTCTCATCAGCTGTTATCAGGAGAAGGAGAAAGGGAGAAGTAAAAGGTGGTCATTATGGCTCATTTCTTTCTAGCAGGGCAGATGGGCCAAGAAGGAACAGGCTAAGGAGAACTAGGACTGCCTGCATGTGGGATGGAGGCCCAGGGGTGTAGATTCCTGCACAGACAATGGGAAAGTACATTGGACAGACAGTTGGTGTCCTGCCAGAGGGCACATCCTCTTTCATACATTCTTTGTGGCCACGACTCATTACCTTATAGCATTGCAATGGCTTCTTTTATCTGTGTGCCTGCGTCTCATGCGAAGCCCTTCAGAATCAGACCACAGAAAGGCATGACAAGTGCCATCTTTGGAGTGGGACCAAGCAAAAGCTGAATCCTGGCTCTGCCACTTCCTAGCTGTGGATCCCGGGGCAAGTCGCTCTACCCTTCTGATCCTCCAGCCCTTGTCTCTGAAGTGGACATAATAATAATACCTACCTTCATGGTTTCATTAAATAATGTATGGAAGTGACTTTGGACAGTATTCAGCAAATAGAAAATATATCATAAATTCTAGCTGCAGTTGATAAAGCACGGACCATGTCTCATTCAGCTTTGGGTCTTTAGTACCTAGTTGAGACTGGTATCCAGTAAGTATTTAATAAGTGCTTGTGTAGATGGAATTGAAGCCAGGTGAGGAGTTGGCCACAGAGTTATGAGAGGAGGTAGTGCAGGCAGGAGGGTGGGTACAGGGGCCTCTGAGAATCCACAGCAAGCAATGGTGTCAGGGTCCATGGGGGAGCCAGGAGGTTGGGTCGCAGGAACCAGACTCTTCAGTGGCTCTCAAGTGTCAGTGTCAGAATTGGAGTAGGGCACTTGTTAAAAAGGCACTCTCCCAGGGTCTATCTAATCAGGTCTGGGATCACTGTCCTTGATGAGTGTCAAGGGATTCAGAGGGCCAACCCCCGAGAGACCCCACTGGGTTCTGCGTCACAAATTCAGATGCCTCCCTGGGTCAGATGGACAATGTGGACAGGTGAAAGATGATGAGGTGGGCCCTGCAGCCAACCGGAGAGCACAAGCCTCATCTAGAGGGGAGCCACACTGGGTAGGGACTCAGTATTGCCAGGTTTCCTCATTTTTTCAAGAGAGGCTGAAAGTCAAGACTTGTGAAGGGAATTTCCTAATTTCTTAGATGCTGAGAAACAAGTTGGATCTTTGAAAACACTGAACGGCCAAATAAAACATTTCTGTAGGCCAGAGAAGAGCTGCCCTTGGAGTATTTGGTGTAGGGCCGTAGTTCTCACCCAGAGGGTTTTGAACCCCAGGGAACATTTGGCTGCATCTGAGATCGTTTTCCTTGTCCCAGCTTGGTGTGGTGGTGAGGAGTGCTGCTGGCATCTGGTGGTTTGAGGCCTAGGATGCTGTAACCCCCCTTCACTGCACATGCCGCCGCTCCCACCTCAAAGAGTTACGTGGCCAGAAAGGAAGTTGAACTGGCATGAGTTGTGGGCAGAAGAAAGGGGCAGGGCTGCAGATGTCTGCCACCTGATTTGTACAGACTTATTTGGGTCAGAGAGACAGGGCTCTCCTCTTCAACCCCGAAGAGCCCGGCTGCCATGGCTGGACCCCTGCTGGTCAGGTAGAATTGTTTTTTACAGAGTGCACACTTCCGGTAGAACAGCAGCCCGCCACCCCCGACCTCTACAGGCATGAAAGTCATGCTAGAAATTCGAACAATGAGTGCTCATACGTTGCCACTTGGGTCCCCAAGGGCTGGGTGTGATGTGTCTGTTTGACATTATCAGGGTTTTGGCCTCCTGTTCCTCGTGGAATGTTTGGTTTGGGTTCCTCATTCAGTAGTTTCTGGAAGCGTAGTTGAGAATATTTCCCTTCCCAACCACAACAAAATCAACTATGCAGTTCAGTAACGATTTGCTGAGGGCTCGCTCCATGACCAGCCCCGCTCTGGGTGCTACAGGGCAGAGGAGCTGAGACTCGGGGTGGGGGGGTTCCATCTGGAGACTTACCGTCCTGTGGAGAAAACGCAAGAACCAGACTGTCAGCCCTCCCCCTGCAGTCCACCCTCCGCACACCGGTGTCTTTATCTGCTTGAAGCACTGTTCTGGTCACTACTGTCTCCCACTCAGAATCCTTCTGTGGCTCCCAGGTTCACTCCAAATGAAGCCTACCCTCCATTAGCCTTGGTGATCTGACCCAGCCTCCATTTCAAGATTACTTTCTGCTCTTCTGTTGCTGTGTGCTTCTCTTTGCAAACCAAACTTTGCCCTATGCCCTATGCCTGATCTCCTGCCCTTGCTCAGGCTGTGTCCCCCGCCTAGAATGCCATCTCTGGCTGTTGGTGCAAAGTGAGATGGCTCTGGTGGTACTCCCCCCCATCCTCTTCATCACTTCATCCTGTGTCACTTCATCTTTCACTCTCTATGCTCTGTGTACCTCCTGCCTTATTTATGTTCTTGACCTTGACCTACCAAACTGGGAGATTCTCAAGGGAAAAGCTAATTAAAAATTCAACTTTATGGGCACCTGGGTGGCTCAGTTGTGAAGCGTCTGCCTTTGGCTCAGGTCATGATCCCAGAGTCCTGGGATCAAGCCCCGCATCTGGCTCCCTGCTCGGTGGGAAGCCTGCTTCTCCCTCTC